>MJUU01047713.1:65536-78287 GCA_002080025.1 Modiolus philippinarum | reverse complement strand
TAAATTCTGTTGTCATTTGAAAAATTAAATCATAACAAATGATGATTGTAATTGGATGCAAATGAAAAAATCTCAAAACTGACCCCCTCCAATCATTATCCATAGATTACTAAGAAAACATTTTTCAACCCCTTTTTGGGAACATCTATAATTAACTCATTGTGTTTCCATCTATCAGTGTTAGCAGTACTTTTTGATCATATTGCATCAGGAATATTTTTATATATTTAATCAAAACTGGTTTTCAAAAGTGGATGAATATACAGAAAAGATGAAATGTATTACATCACAAAATGAACTATTTTCAGTAACATCCCTAATCAATGATATATATATATACCTATAAAAAGAAATTGAAAAATAAGAAGCAGAGTAAACATAATTATTTCATATAGGCGAAAAATTCTATTTTCAGATTGGATAAAAGACAGTCATTTGTCATTTTGTATTCTACAGCAATGTTTCTATCAGTCAATACCATTATCAAAATTTGACCAGAATACCGGTCGTTATCAGATCCTAACATGATAACAACCAGGTTGGCGTGGTTAAAAGTTCTGGCAGCCATGCCTACTTCGTTATTATCATATAATGCTCCTGATTTCCTCTTTTGAAAGTATACCAATCCGTTTTTTTTTTTTAAATACAACAATAAAAACATTTGAGGACGTATATTGGTATGGTGCTGTCCTCGTCGTCATTAACTTTGTCGTCCTCTGTAGACACTTTTGTTCTTGGTCAACAAGTGGCTGTCATGTGTAGTTGCTGAGAAAAATGCGACGAAAAGTAAGAATTTTGAAAATGAAAGTAACAAGTGTGGATCGTATTGCAAGGCAATACAGAAGTCCCCTACCGGTGGAATAATTCAGTATACCAGCAAAAAAAGTTAAAGAAGAAAAGTTTTCCGAGCCCAAGGCCTATGACTTCGGCAAAAACAATGGACCCAACCCATACTCAAACTTGATCTGTAACCCATAGTAGTTGATTAACAATGCAAATATCAGCTTAATATCTGAAATGGTCCAGAAAACCTATATTTTACCAAAATTTCCTAAGTCCAAGGCCCATAACTCCGTCCAAAATCAATGGACCGGAACCAAACTCAATCTTGATCTGTAACCCATAGTGGTAGACTCACATAGCAAATTTTAGCTTCATACATTTGTATCTGGAATGGTTTAGAAAAAAAGTCTGGAAAACCTATATTTTACCAAAACTTTCTAAGTCCAAGGCCAATAAATCCGTCAAATATCAATGGAATGGAATCAAACTCGAACTTGATCTGTAACTCATTATGGTAGACTCACATAGTAAATATTAGCTTAATATCTGGAAGGGTTTAGAAAAAAGTCCGGAAAACCTATATTTTACCAAAATGCCCATAACTCAGTCCAAAATCAAGGGACCAGAACCAAACTCGAACGTGATCTGTAACCCATAATGGTAGACTCACATAGCAAATATTAGCTTCATATCTGAAACGGTTTCGAAAAAAAAGTCAGGAAAACCTATATTTTACCAAAATTTTCTAAGTCAAAGGCCCATAACTCCGTCCAAAATCAATGGACCGGAACCAAACTCAAAACTTGATCTGTAACTCATGGTGGTAGACTTACATACAAAATATTAGATAAATATCTGAAACGGTTTCGAAAAAAAGTCAGGAAAACCTATATTTTTCCTAAATTTTCTAAGTCAAAGGCCCATAACTCCGTCCAAAATCAATGACCCGGAAACAAACTCAACCTTGATCTGTAACTCATGGTGGTAGACTTACATACCAAATATTAGATAAATATCTCTAATAGTATGGGAAAAAAGTCCGGAAAACTTGAGTGTGACGGACTGACGGACTGACGAAGTGCAAACCTAAATTCCCCTTCGGCGAAGCCGGTAGGGGACTAAAAAAGTCACAAAGTCGGTAAACAGGAAGTGGTGATTCAATATGGCTGAAAAGGGGAGGTGCAGTATAGGACCCCATACTGATGCATCATACCAAATATCAAGTGGCTGTCATGTGTAGTTGCTGAGAAAAATGTGTCCAAAGTATGTGTGACGGACAGACGGACGGATGGACGGACAGAGGTAAAACAGTATACTCTCCTCCTTCGGAGCGGGGTATAATAACATAAGTCCCAGTGGATCAATCCTTATGAAATTTTAACACAATATTCCTTAGCACAAAAGGAAGTCTTTGAAAATTTTGGATATTCAAAAGGTTTTTAAACTAGAGGCTCATATGAGCCTGTATCGCTCACCTGGCGACTGGTTTTATTCATTGTCACCAATAGACCACCCATTCATGCTACAAATCAGTTCACCAGATGTTTCATTTTCATTCTTGGATGAGGTACAAACAAAAAATCACAAACTTTCGAAGGGATCACCCAAAGACAATTGTAACCAAGTTTGGTTCCAACTGTCTCAGTAGGTTCAGAGGAGAAGACATTTGAATGCATTTCCCATAGAGTCCCTATGTTAAACTATGTTCCCTGCTGGTGGCCATCTTGAATGAGGTATGAACATAAACATCACAAACTTTGAAGGGAAACGTCTAAAGACTATTGTAACCAAGTTTGGTTCCAATTGGCTCAGTGGGTTCAGAGGAGAAGACATTTGAATGCATTTCCCATAGGGTCCCTATGTTAAACTGTGCTCCACGCTGGCAGCCATCTTGGATGAGGTAAGAACGTAAAAATCACAAACTTTAAAGGGGACCACCCAAGGACTATTGTGACCATGTTTGGTTCAGTTTGACTTGGTAGTTTCAGAGAAGAAGTTCTTTGAATACATTTCCCATAGGGTCCTATTTTAAACTATGTCCCGTGCTGGCAACCATTGAGGATGAAGTACAAACATGAAAATCACAACCTTTAAGGAGGACCATCCAAAGACTACTGTGACAAAATTTGGTCCCCATTGGCTCAGTGGTTTCCGAAGAGAAGATCTTTGAATGCATTTCCCATAGGGTCCTATGTTAAACTATCTTCCCCGCTGGCGGCCATCTTGGATGAGATGCGAACCTGCTGGACATATGTAGAAATTGTAGTTCTGGAAAACCTCAACACTTTTGCAATTCACATTTAACCTTTATCTTGTCAGATTTTGAAATGAAAGTAAAAACAATTCAAAATTGTGAAAATTCAAAGAAAAAGTGGCAATAACTCCTATTTGGTTGTCAGATTTTCTTCAAAATTGCAGGACATGTAGATCTTACTATGCTGACCATTTTTGTTATATAAACTTCACTTCTATCTTCTACCATTTTCAATATATAAGACTAAAAGTAACGAAAAACGGAAATTTTTACGGAAAAGGGGCAATAACTCCAAGACGGGTGAACGGATATTCTCCAAAATTGCAGGGCAGGTAGATCTCATCATGCTTATCATTTTTACTGTGTCAGAATTTTGATATCTGTAATGATTTTTGAGTAATTTGCAAAAAACGGCAATTTACCCCTATGTTCTATTTTTAGTAACAGCAGCCATGTTGTTTGGTCTACGGTCATAAAAATCACAACCTTGAAAGAACATACCCTTGTGATGATTCAGGCCAAGTTTGCTTAGTATTGGCCCAGTAGTTTCAGAGGAGAAAATCTTTGAATAAAAGTTAACGGACGGACGACAGACGGACGGACGACGGACGCCGAGTGATGGCAAAAGCTCACATGGCCTTTGGCCAGGTGAGCTAAAAAGGGGCAAAAAATGGGCCAAATTAGGTGTTTTCATATATTTGAATGTAGAATAATAATTATTTATCAGATTTTGATGGGGTTTCTTTCAGTGTGCTCCACAGGAAATTTCCAATCAGTATGCAACGGATTTCATATCGCATGTACCTTTCATGAGATAAATGGGGCCCAAAAGGGGCAAATCTCAAATTTTTTTTTCTTCAAATTTTAGTCCGATTTTGATGCAGTTTATTTCAATGGATTCCTTATGAAAATTTAAATAGCATTTAACCATTATATTTTTGGTAACTTTTTTCCTTTATGGGCTATGATGGTCCAAAAAGGGGGCAAAATTGAAAATGTGCAGATCACCTAAAATTTTTATTTTTTATATGGATTTCGATCAGATTTTTTTTTTTGGATTCTTCTTGTTATAAGCTTTCAGTTGTATGTCAACGGATTGGTTGTAGCTCTTACCGTTTCTGAGCTATAAGGGGTCACAGGGACCGAAAGTGCAAATTTTTGAAATATGTAAAATCTTTATCTTTCATCAGAATTTGATGGAATGATTTTCTTTTGATTCCTCTTGTTGTGAGCTTTCAGTAGCTTGTCAAAAGATTTGAAGTACCTCTTTAAGTTATCAAGCTATAAGGGGTCAAAGGGGCCAAATCTGCAATTTTTCAAAATATATAAAATCTTTATTTTTTATCGAATTTAGACTTGATTTTTTTCATAGGATTCCTCTTTATGAAAGCTTTTAGTAATACTACAAACTTGGCATAACTCTTAAGGCTTCAGAGCTTAAAGGAATCAAAAGGGCTAATTTTGAAATCCCTGTTTCCCATTCACTTTTTGTTTCAAATTTCAATGGTAGACATGCTGCAGTCATATCATGCTGCGCTTGGTGTAACACTTTATTCAAAATATGGTTCCTTCAATGAAATAAAAATAATAGTTAATGGAAAAGGGGTCATTGCTGTAAAATTTAGACTGCCCTTGGAACAGTTGTAATGACTTCCATGCAGATAATGACCTCGCCTTCCGCTCAGCCATTATCACCATCTCAATCAATACCAATGACCACTTTTTCAATAACTATTGTATAAGTCACTGAACTTTGTTTTGGTGACTTAATAAATATACCAGTGAAATACAAAACATTATCTCTTTCTATTAAAAGGTTATACAAAATGTTGAAGTTTTAAAAGAATAAAATATGCAAAAGAATTTAAAAGATCTTTTAATAATACAAATTCTATAGATATCAATAAAAATTCTCATAAATGAGTTTAATGATTCAAAATATATTTCATTTTTCTGGTGGAATTTTTCTGGGTAGTTTCGTGCCAAGGTAAAGGTCATGAGGTCAAATATTCTGGTAAAAAACTGAAAGGTCTTTCCACAAGGAATACACATGAAAAATATGAAAGCCCTATCACTTACCAATCAAAAGATATACTCAATGTTAAGTTTTTATGCAGTTGTTCACATGCCAAGTTCAAGGTCACAAGGTCAAATATTCTGACACTAATTAAAAGGTCTTGCCACAAGGAATGACCATGCAAAATATTAAAGTCATATCACTTACCATTCAAAAGATATATCAAATGTGAAAGTTTTTTTACTTTTTTTTCAAAAAGTCCATCATATGCCAAGGTTAAGGTCACGAGGTCATAAATTTTGGAATCGTTTGAAAGGTTTTGCCTGCAATATATGAAAGCCATATCACGTATCAAAAGATATACCCAATGTTAAAGTTTTTTGCAGACAAACATGCCGTATACACTTTTTACTTGTTAAAGAACTGATCTAGTCATGAAATCTTAACTTAAATTGTCACCAGCAGAACAAAGGCAAAAGGCCATATGACAGATGAAAAATAGTCAAGTACTACCCAAGAATAACATAATACTGAAATGACATTAAGATTTATTGAGAAACTGACCTTATCACAAAACTTAATGTTGATACAGACACAGTCTGTCAGACAACATATGATGCATACTGTCACTGAACCAAACACTAAGGGTTTCTAAATATATACTCTATGAAGTAAAAAAAAGTTTCTTGTACCATCTTGGATGTTTTATTAAAAATTTAGCACACTTAAACAACTTGAAGATTGCACATCCTTTTTTGTTTTGTGTCTGTGGAACACTATGCCAAAGACAGACAGAATGACAGATAGATTGAAGAACACATCAACAGATGAACTCAAATACAAGGGTAAATATTCCTGTAACTTTTTGTCACAGTGTACAATTCAAAGTAACACTCTAAATAGTACCTGTGTGGTACAGCACTATAGTTTGCAAATGTATATCTAGACAAGATGTCAGAACAAGTTTCTGTCAATTCTTTGTGGAACTGTGCCATTTTCTCGTCCACCGGTGGCTGTGATTCTTGTAGTTTTGCTGACCCAGACAGCATTCTTCTACGGCTGCAAATACATAATGTATACATTTAGGCAAATGCTGCAAAATCTTATAAAGATGAGATTTGATTGCTTAAATTTGAGGTACAGGGATTTTCAGATATCAAGGTTCTAAGAAAACAAAAGTAGAAAGTTGTGTTACTGAAAGGAATTCATTTATCTTGTGGCATTCATGTCCAGTTTTGTTTCTTTGTTTTTATTTCTTTCTTTGTACTGTTGTCTCTGTGTTGGGTCTATATTGTCATGATTTTTGAAATTTTCCCTAATTGCTTTAGTACTTGATTGCCGATGTATCATTGATCTGGATATGAATTCCAATTTACCAAGGTATCAGTCATGTAAACACTACATGTCAAAGTGATAAAATTTCACTTGCAGCTTCATAAATCTCAATATACATTCATGAACCAACAATATTTAGGTTTTATACAGGTTTCCTACATGTATATCTCCAAAACATCTTGTGAGAAAAGTGCTCTGTAAAAATAAAGTTAAGGATGGTCACTCCTCAGGTTTTTGAAACTGTCTCTGACTTTCACAATTCTCATATTTTATCCATCATGATGCATTAGAAAATTTTGCACACTGACCCCCTATTTCTTTTCAAAAATATGTTTGTATACACCTTGAATAAACTTCTGACAAAATTTGATGAAATTCTTGATATATCTTCATTGTATTTCAACGGTCGATTGCCTTAATGCAAAGTAAATGAAAAATCTAGAGGAGTTCGGTTTCCCGCCAAAATTTCAGACACTTTAATCTCAAAAACGGGCACACTGACCTATCAATATTTTTTGCTTAAAATGATGTATGATCGATGTCCTAATAGATAAACATACTGATTTCAAATCCTTAACATTCTGAACTTGAGGAGTGACCATCCTTAAGAATGTCCTCATATTCATGACTATCTTGAGTAAAAGTTTTGACAACAATGATGATAAACATTTGGGATCCCTATTTCTGGCTTACACAATTTACCTTACACACCAGACAACAGTCAGAACAAATCTGAAGGTCATAAAGGTTTCAGAGGAAATAATTTACGTAAACTGTCCAAAAGTAATTCTTCAACTTTATTTGCAGAAGTTCTGAAGTTCTGACAAGCACCAAAAAATAAATTTGTCTTTACTCATGCTAGGGAATATTCCTGTCCATTATAATATTCCAGTTTGGTCCAGAGATTTGTCCTTCTTTCCAGATGAACTAAAGAGTCAATGCCACCAAAGCAAGCAGAAAGAAATCATTGGCAAAAAATGCTTTTCTGGCATAAAATTCATCTACTTAGATGTAAATGTTTTTATATAACAACTATTTCTATGTCATAAAAATCTTTCACCAAAAACTTTTAAATTAATACATTTACCGTCAAACTTCAATCGCTCGAACAACCAAAGGACTGATAAAAACAGTTCCAGCTAGAGGGTCGTTTGACCTATCAAGGTCGAATATGTTTAAATTTCAACAAAGGGTCAAGAAAAAGGGTTCCAGACACCCATGGTGTTCAAGCCATCGATGTTCAACTGTATATCAAGTTTCTGATCTTTTTGTGAATTGTCAGAAAAACATTCTTATGATACTAGCATGTGTTAGCTGCAGACAGCTGCCACACAGCGAAATTCAAATTTCACATTGAATGGGGATTTTGATTATGTTCAAAGAGGGACTGCACATAAATGCATTGAGGATTAGCCACAAAAACTTTACATCTATTAGGATTAAAACACCTGTGGCAAAAACATTGTGGATTACTGCTAACACAGCTAGATACAGCTGAAAGCTAAACTTACGTTATTTTTCTCAAAGGTATGATATTTCTGTGGAATAAAATGTCTATTATAATACTGTAATTTTAGATATAAATGTATATAGTAATTTACAAAACAGGCTTAATCATGCATAACAGGGAAATCAACAAAACTAGAGGCTCAGATACTGAGCCTGTATCGCTCACCTGACAAAACGCTTCTAAGCCATGCATGACCAAAAATGATCATGTTTTTTACCAATGGGGTAGCATGTTTAGGTAAGTTCTCAATTAGCACCCGTGTGTTTTGTCTGATCCTATTGAAATGAGGAATTTTTGCAAAGGACCTTCTATACATTTAGTATAATTTGCTTTAATTGTTTTGAGAGAAGATGATGAAAAGGATGGTTTTCTCATACTGGGCTCCAATGTTAAACTGTGTTCTGCACTTGAGGCAATGTTTTTTGTCGGATTGAAATGAAATGTGCAATTTTTGTAAAGTACCTTCAGTCATCATGCCTGTTAAGTTAGGTTGAATTTGCTTCAGTGGTTTCAGAAGAGTAGATGAAAATGTGATTTTCCGATAGGGTCCAATGATAAACTATGTTCCGTGCTGGCAGCCATGTTTTCTGACGGATTGTAACGAAATGAGCAATCTTTGTTAAGGACCTTCTATTCATCCTTCCTGTAAAGTTTGGTTGAATTTGCTTTGGCAGTTTCAAAGGAAAAGATGAAAATGTGATTTTTCAAATAGGGTCCAATGTTAAACCTAAGTTCAACACTGGTGGCCCTGTTTTTTATTGGATCAGAACGAAATGAACAATCGTTGTAAAGGACCTTCCATTTATCATTCCTGTAAAGTTTGGTTGAATTTACTTCAGTTATTTCAGAGGAGTAGATGAAAATGTGATTTTCCAATGTTCCTTGCTAGAGGCCATGTTTTCATCAGATCGGAACGAAATGAGCCATCTTTGTTAAGGACTTTTAGTACATCATTCCTGCAAATTTTTGTTGAATTTGCTTCCGCAGTTTCAGAGGAAAAGATGAAAATGTGATTTTTTCCATAGGGTCCAATGTTAAACCTAAGTTCCGCGCTGGCGGCCATGTTTTTTATTGGATCAGAACAAAATGAGCAATCTTTGTAAAGGACCTTCCATACATCATTCCTGTAAAGTTTGGTTGAATTTGCTTCAGTGGTTTCAGAGGAGTAGATGAAAATGTGATTTTCCAATAAGGTCCTATGTTAAACCATGTTCTGTGCTGGGCGCCATGTTTTTCTTCGGATCGGAACGAAATGAGCAATCTTTGTTAAGGACCTTTAGTACATCATTCCTGTAAAGTTTGGTTGAATTTGCTTCAGTGTTTTCAGAGGAGTAGATGAAAATGTGATTTTCCCATAGGGTCCTATGTTAAACCATGTTCCATGCTGGCGTCCAGGTTTTTTGTCGGATCGGAACGAAATGTGCCATCTTTGTTAAGGACCTAAAGTACATCACTCCTGTAAAGTTTGGTTCAATTTGCTTCAGCCTTTTCAGAGCAGAAGATGAAAATGTAATTTTTCTCATAGGGTCCAATGTTAAACCTAAGTTCTGCGCTAGCTGCCATGTTTTTTATCGGATCGAAACGAAATGAGCAATCTCTGTTAAGAACCTTCCATACATCATTCCTGTAAAGTTTGGCTGAATTTGCTTCAGTGGTTTCAGAAGAGAAGATGAATATGTGAAAAGTTTAACGGACGGACGGACGGACGATGGACGCCAAGTGATGGCAATAGCTCACACTGACCCTTCAGGTCAGGTGAGCTAAAAATAGGAATTATTGTACAATCTTTTCTAAGTAATCAAAACCCTTTCATATTTTTGCAATGAATCATAATTTTCCATACATCTGTATCTAATTGATAAAATCTTACTTTTTCAATGCTGGTTCATTATACGTAGCAGATCTTCCTCTCTCAGATGAATCTTGATTTAAATGACTAAGGGCATTGTCTTCAAACTGTTTAAGAACATTAGCTTTCAGTCCCTGTAATCAGAAAGCTACACCATTTGAGAATTTGTGGAACATAAATTCAATATATTTAGTAATGGTCAAAATCTACAAAATAAATTGCATGAACAAAAGTGTGGACACAAAACTGAAGAAAACTATGTAATACTGTAAACAGGGAAATATTCACGGCAGTTTCATTATCGCTATTTTCGCAGTAAGTAATGAAGTGCAAAAATAAAACTGACCAATATTTTGATGCAATATGGTACTTTAATAGCTCAACAAATAACCACCAATTCAAGACTCCTCAAAATGAAATCAATTTCCAAACTGTGAAATCAAGACGAGGCGAAAAATTTTCCGTTTCACTGCACAAAATACACAGCATCAAACGATATAGTAAAGAAAACAATGCAGTTTCAATCAGTCTCTCCAATTTTAGGTCTGGCATTTTCCTATTTAGTCAATCTTTTAAACCCATGTAAGTATGGAAACTTTTGAAATTTTCTTTTTCATTGCACATTTATATAGAAAAAAAAATTATTAAATAATTTCCTAATACTCTTCATATAATTCTGTTGGTGTATCTTCAAGAAAAATCTATTATTTCAATGAAAACTTTTCAAATTTTGAAGTTATTCAGAATTAAGGTAGATAGACACTAATATTCATATTCATCAGATTTCGCTCTTAGTCTGTACAATTGAAGAACCAATCCTACCAACCTGAAATCAGTTAAAAAAAGTATGGGTCACCATGCTTGTTTTTCCTAGAAAGGAGGTCAAAGTTTGCATATTTTTTGTCATTTTACATAGAATGCACAGGAAATATATGGAAAGCCAATTTTCAGCGTAATAGAAATGAAGCTTTTATCCATGAGAATTAAATATATTTTTTTAAATAGATAGTTTATGATATGATCTATTGGTAACAATGAAAAAATGTATATGTCACCATGCTTTTAACAGAGAAATTTTACAAAGTGTTCTAATTAAACATTGTTTACAGGAAAAGGGAGCTAATTTGCAGGAAAGTGGACGTGACGTTTCACATCTGTCAGTTAATTATGACGTCACTAAGGAAAAGCTGTCAAATTACCATTGGCCCGAAATTCAAACCTTACCTGAGTCCAACTCTTCATTTTTCAAATGCATGATTGATTTGCGCAGCACAACAGTGTCTGTCTACCTTAATTATGTAATTATTTACCCAGCCAAGTTGTCATTTTAAAACTGCCAGGAAAAGGGAGGTACACTGTAGGACCCAGTATTGAAGCTTTCAATACCAAATATTGAAGGCTACAATTTGTTGTTACTGATGAAACTGAGACAGATAGAGACAATGATTGAATGATGAATGGATTGACAGACGAAAAACAGCACACCCATGGTGGAGGTACAATTTTCGTCTATTTACAAACATTAATTACAAATATACATCACTTGATTTTACTGCAATTCTTTTATCTAAATTTTACAAGATAGGAGCAGTCAGAAAGGACAGCTAATCCCCTAGCATGTAGCGATTAAATTTCCAAATTCAGTTGAAGCTTCAAAATATTAATTCTCAATGATTCTTTTATCTTTTGATTATTCAAAGTTTTTAAATAATTGTTTTTTATTGTTAAATAACTCTTTACCACTTAAGGTGAACCTTCCATGTAATATTAAACAATCTGAAAAGTTGTGAAAGTCAAGCCTTAAATGAGTGACCCAATTATCATCTGAAGCAGCATCACTCTCCCAAGTCGCATCTACTGACCAAATATGACTGATGTGCCACAAGTAGTTTCTCATATACGAACCTTAACACAAACTATAACCTGAGTCATTGAAGCATAAAATGTAGTTCAGAGTGACATAATTATTATCTACAGCAGCATCACTTTCAAAGACAAATCCTTTGAACAAATATGATTGGTGTGCCACAAGTAGTTTCTTGGATATGAACTTTGGCGCAAACTGTAACCTTGAGTCATTGAAGCATGAGATTTATGTCAGAGAGACTGGATTGTCCTCTAAAGCAGAATCACTCTCCAATACTCATCCACTGACCAAAGATGATTTATTTTTCACATGTATTTTCTAAGATATGAACCTTAAAACAAACTTTAACCTGAGGTTGGATGAACAGTAGGACACTTGGATAGGATGCTATGTTACCTCCCCAATGAGAAACCTTGGTCAGATATCTCCCTGTACCAAGTTAGTTATATAGAGTTAAAGTGGAGATATATAAAAAGAGGCTATTGATATACTTATTTAAATTATCTCCACTTTGAACGATACAAAACTAAAATGGTACAAGAAGAACACTGACCGAGGTTTCTCATTCTGTTGGACAAAGGGGATTAAAAATCCTTTCCTGAATGGCAGCCGACATCATACGATTTTCCTACATACCTTATGTATAAATCCAACAAATCCTTTCCTGAATGGCAGACGCATCGTATGATTGAACTACAAACCTTTTATATAAATTTAAAAATTCTTTCCTGAATGGCATGGTATGATTTACTACATTTGTACTAAATTTTTTTTTGCATAAATTTAACAAATGGGTTCCAAAATGGCAGATGACACCTTATTTATGATTGTACTACAAACCTTTTGTATAAATTTAACAAATCCTTTCCTGAATGGCAGACGACATCGTATGAACCATATGGCTATGATGTGATGAGCTAAGGATACAGTATAATGACTAAATCTGAAAAACAAAACATAGGTAATCAACGATTACAAAGTTCGCCTCGTTGTGGCACTTTGTCTCAGCAACCCAATTTTGCCTGGATGCTGACCTCCCATCAGAGATGCATGCACATGCAAGGTTAGATGATCCTACCATGTACAGTGACTGAGATCTGAACTCGGACGTAAACTTGAATGTAAGTCACTCAAGC
>MJUU01047713.1:27732-60711 GCA_002080025.1 Modiolus philippinarum | reverse complement strand
GAATCCAAAGAAAAAAATCCCATCGAAATCCGATGAAAAATAAAATTTTTTGGTTATCTGTAAATTTACAATTTTGGCCCCCTTCAGCCCCTCATAGCTGGGTAAGGAAACAAGTTACCAAAAATCTAATAGTAAAGCGCTACGTTAATTTTCATTAGGAATCCTTTGGAAAAAATTGCATCAAAATCGGACTAAAAATAAAAAAATGAAATTTTTGAAATTCGCCCCTTTTGGGCCCCATTTATCTCGTGAACGGTACATGCCACGTGAAATCCGTTGGCATACTCCAGATTGGAAATTTTCTAAGGAGTTTACTGAAAGAAACCCCATCAAAATCAGATATATAATAAAGATTCTACAGTCAAATATGTGAAAAGAACCAATTTAACCCCTTTTGGCCCCTTTTTCTAAAACGGGCGGGGCCAGGAACATAAAATTATAGCCCGGGCTAAAACATGTGCCAAGAAACATCATACTAAAATTTGAAAATGATCTTTTCACTGGAACCAAAGTTATGCTGTCCACAGACACAAAAATACCCAATTTTACCCCTTTTTGGCCCCTTTTTCAGAAACGGGTGGGGCCATAAACCCGAAATTAAAACCCGGGGTAGCCATTATGCCAAGAAACCACATACTGAAATTTGAAGATGATCCGTCCACTAGAAACAAAGTTATGCTGGCCACAGACGCCGACGCCAACGCCGACGACTGCGCCATAACATAATACGACCGCAAAATTTTTGCGGTCGTATAAAAAAGCAGTATTTTTATTGTCAATGCCTGTATATTTGCTCCACCTTAGACAGTTTCTACTAGAGAAATATCATAATACTTGCAAATCATTTTAATCTTCAATTTGCAATTAAAATTGTTTCAACGGGAAAATTTTCTGTACATAACGTTTTATTCTTCGGGACAAATATTATTATGATGGAACTTCTCTCGTGACATTGTGTTTTCATACTCGTGGTATTCCTTCAACAGCTAGGTTTAACAATTTGTGGAGATGACGTATGATTTTCGAAATCCGACTCGCAGAACTGAAGTTAACATAAATTGCAAAGACAATGTATGCTATTTTTTGCAAATTCGTGGAAATGAAGTGCCGCCAAAATCTACTTAAACATACTGACGAAACATGTGTATACAATATAAACAGGTTCTATCTTTTATTACATTTTGTTAATTTTGTCAGTTTTTTTCTGTGTCTTGTTGATTTTCTCAGTGTCATTTATGCAATTCAGTAAAATAAATTGTGTAATTACGTCGCCAACACACAGTATATGAATTCTTTTAATTACCATAAACCCCTGTATTTTACTCATCCTCGCTCAAGTTTATTGATCTGTCATCTTTTAAAGGGGTTAAAAATATAAAGTGTTCCGTGTTCATTTCATGACAGCAACGAACTTTTTTTTTAAATTGTATGAACCGTGTCAAAGTTCTGCAAAGACAGATTTATTCGTTTTTCACAAAGATTGTTTATAGATAAGATTGTTTATAGATATGTTGTTGTAACAGGCATTTTATCCAAGGAAAGTGCATGATTGATTCAGTAAAGAAGGTTATCTATTTGAACCTGCATGGCAGAACGGAAAGTTCCCAAAATGTATGCGTATATGTGGAAACAAAGTATGAAATTACTCAAATTTATATTCTGCATATGACCATTTCAACAACTTATGTCTCGCGATTCTCTCATCAGTGCAGATAATATCAAATATCGAAATCCATACACAAAGTTATTATTTTAAAGTGTGAAAATAGTAATAGTAAAAATATACTGGTTCTTCACCTGTGACTTTTTTCTTATTTTCTTTCCTTTTTTAAATAAACGGGCGATTTTCATTTCATATAGCTATTCAGTTGACAAAAAAGCTTGTTGCAATAATACGCCCTGGGGTAAATGAAATATACAAAAGTACATTAACAAAAAAAAATGTACACAAAACAACATATAGAAATTTTGTGACAGTAAGTATGTTTCGGCCAAAGTGGACTTCATTTTCGTAATTATATATTTGCTTTTAAAAGAAGTCAAAAGTTTCCAACTGCTGACTAAAGTATGGAATTCCAGTTTAATATTTGCGTCGGCTTCCTGAATGGTTAATATTACCTGGGACTAGTATAAATGGTACATTTGATTTTCAGGNGGGGGGGGGGGGCATCTGGCCAGCATCTGGGTTGAAAAAAATAATCTGGCCCTGATCCTGTCCATTAGAAAAAAAGCCCGGCTCAACAAAATTTTCTAGCATTGTGTATATGGGAAAAAAATAATCTGGCGAAAAAAATTTCCCGTCTCTGGTGAAAATCCCAGCCCCCCCCCCATGAAAATCAAATGGTCCGTGCCTTACATAAAATCTGTATTATGTTATTATTGACGTAAATAGTTTGTTTCTAAGAAGTTTTTTGTATATAAATTTGAAACGTTGACCGAACATGCAGATGGTGTTGTTTGGTGTTTACTATCGTGAACAGTCTATTTAAGACGTCGAATTTTTTATATGAAGCCTTGCAGGTAAATTCAGGCGACCTATTCAGTAGGTGAATCTTTAACATGAAGGTACAAAAGTGCGATCAAAGTAAATAAAAATTTGAACTATAGACGAATGGAGAAAGTCACTATAAATCGGTGCACGATAACAGGGGTTGTGATGATAAACTTACGCACAAACGAACACACGATACTAGCGTTCGTGCAAACGAACGAACAATAGCGGCATTCATCCAGACAAATCAATTAGTATTTTACAGTAACCAATCAAATTTAATTATTTGGTTTTCAATCATTTGATTCCTTGCACGAACGAACGAACACGTTTATCGTGCAGACGAACCATCAACGCAAACGAACGGAAAACGATACATGGACGAACCAAAAACGATACACGAACGAACGGAAAACGAAAAACGAACGATAAAATAGATAAGTTAAACGAATCAGGGGGTGTAATAGATACTTATAAACTTAACATGCTCACTAGACTCTGAAACTGAGGTCAAGGACAAAATTCACCTGCCAGACTGACATGTTCTACCCATATATATTATCGACACTAGACTGTGAAATTGAGGTCAAGGACAAAAGTCATGTAATATTTAAGACCAACCTACCTACAAAATATTATCAACCTACCACTAACACTAACAACTTACTAAATATTACCAACTTACCACTAACAGTCATTGAGAAATAGACTTATTCAGAGAAATTCAACTTTATCACTGGACCATGCAATCAAGGTCAAGGTCACACTATTTTATGTCTGTCGCATAGCAAATAAGATGTTCCTAAATCAAGGGGTTTGCAAAATATCCTGTATTTAGTAAAAGTTAACACCATCGCCATTATCATACTTTGCATGCCTATGTCTCACTTTCTGCAATTTTAGTCGCTGGCAAGACAATTTATACTGAGATCAAAACTACTCTCTTTTTCAGTAATGAAAGGTCTACTATAGATTTTTAATTATCTAAAATCATACTTACTAGAGAGAAAAGCTAAGACAGGTATAGCCATATGGACTGTAGCAGAGATTTTGGACAGTCGTAGCAGTACTGATGGTAGCAGTCTCATCATAATAAATACTGAATACTTACTAGAGAGAAAAGCTAAGACAGGTATAGCCATGTGGACTGTAACAGAGATCTTGGACAGTTGTAGTACTGATGGTAGCAGTCTCATCATAATAAATACTGAATACTTACTAGAGAGAAAAGCTAAGACAGGTATAGCCATGTGGACTGTAACAGAGATCTTGGACAGTTGTAGCAGTACTGATGGTAGCAGTCTCATCATAAAAAATACTGAATACTTACTAGAGAGAAAAGCTAAGACAGGTATAGCCATATGGACTGTAGCAGAGATCTTGGACATTTGTAGTAGTACTGATGGTAGCAGTCTCATAATAAATACTGAATACTTACTAGAGAGAAAAGCTAAGACAGGAATAGCCATAAGGACTGTAGCAGAGATCTTGGACAGTTGTAGCAGTACTGATGGTAGCAGTCTCACTATAATAAATACTGAATACTTACTAGAGAGAAAAGCTAAAACAGGTATAGCCATGTGGATTGTAGCAGAGATCTTGGACAGTTGTAGTAGTACTGATGGTAGCAGTCTCACCATAATAAATACTGAATTCTTACTAGAGAGAAAAGCTAAGACAGGTATAGCCATGTGGACTGTAGCAGAGATCTTGGACATTTGTAGTAGTACTGATGGTAGCAGTTTCATAATAAATACTGAATACTTACTAGAGAGAAAAGCTAAGACAGGTATAGCCATATGGACTGTAGCAGAGATCTTGGACAGTTGTAGTAGTACAGGTGGTTAAAGTACTGAATACTTACTAGAGAGAAAAGCTAAGACAGGTATAGCCATGTGGACTGTAACAGAGATCTTGGACAGTTGTAGCAGTACTGATGGTAGCAGTCTCACCATAATAAATACTGAATTCTTACTAGAGAGAAAAGCTAAGANAGGTATAGCCATATGGACTGTAGCAGAGATCTTGGACAGTTGTAGTAGTACAGGTGGTTAAAGTCTCACTATAATAAATACTGAATACTTACTAGAGAGAAAAGCTAAGTCAGGTATAGCCATATGGACTGTAGCAGAGATCTTGGACAGTTGTAGTAGTACCAATGGTAAAAGTCTCACCATAATAAATACTGAATACTTACTAGAGAGAAAGGCTAAGACAGGTATAGCCATATGGACTGTAGCAGAGATCTTGGACAGTTGTAGTAGTACTGATGGTAGCAGTCTCATCATAACATCCTGCATTTCCAGTGTACATATACGTAAGGAGTTAGTACACATCTTAGAGCACTTAGATACCAATCCAAACTCTAGACATTTGATTAACTGTCTCTGAAAAATATAGTTCAAATACTTATTGAATTAGTACAAATGTTAGGATATTCAGCTTTTAATCAGCTGTCTCTGAAAAATTTAATGTCCTCCTGACCCCTAGCACTTATTTATTTCTTAAAAATTAAAGATTTTTCTTTAAAAAAAATCTTAAATTTATTGGATAAACTAGAAAAAGGTGATCTGCTGATAACAAAAGATAACCCGGCCCACAGGCAATTCTAGTAACTGTCTAGGCAAACTGTCTTCATCCAGAAACTATAAAATTTACAAATTTTGCCTTAATCAAGGGCAATTACTCTGGAGCACAAAATCTGATCATAGTCAAAATCAAACCTGACCTGTATTTTATAATTAGTAACATTGTCCCAAAATATTAAAACTTTCCCTCAAAGCAAACTTATGTTATCATAGTGGAACCATAAAATTTACAAATTTTGCCCTGGAACGCAAAATCCGATCATTGTCAAAATCCAACTTAACCTGTATTTTATGAATAGAAACAATGTCCCAAAATATTTTAATTTTCCCTTGATCAAACTGAAGTTATCATCCTGAAACCGCAAAATTTACAGATTTTGCCTAAATCAAGGGCAATTACTCTGAAACCAGAAATCTGATCACAGTCAAAATCAGACTTGTCCTGTATCACTGTCTCAAAATATTTAAACTTTCCCTTGAATCAAACTGAAGTTATCAGCCGGAAACCACATAATTTACAGATTTTGCCTAAATCAAGGGAAATAACTCTGGAATAAAAAATCATATCAAGGTCAAAATCAAACTTGACCTGTATTTTATGAATAGAAACATTGTCCCAAAATATTAAAACATTCCATCACAGCAAACTCAAGTTATCATCCGGAAACCAAAGTGTGACGGACGGACAGACAAGAGGAATCCTATATACCCCTGACCTTTTAAGGCGGGGTATAACCAAAAACAATTCTTATATTTATTGGTTAAACAGTAATGGAACCATTTATATTTAATATTTGGGCAATATTAATCTTTCACTGAACAGGACTTTCAAAGTTCTGAAAACAATAAATGAATATCTAAAGAAATATTGGATCAATTTTCTATAAAATCTGCCCACCGGCTGATCAAATTGTCCTACACCAATATTGTTTACACATTCGTAGCAACAAAAAGCGACAACTATGATGAATTCAGAACTAGAAGTGAAGTTTTCTTCTACTACCAAAATTTCCTGATGGTGGGTCACTTGGCAGGTAATGATTTTAGTGGCAGGTGAAAATGATGACCTGTGCCAGGTGATTATCCCTGGCAGGTGAGGGGTCAATTTTGCAGGCCAAACTGCCAACAGTGGGTCAATTGGAAAGTATGTGTGTATGGTTTCAAAATAAAACATTACCTGTTTACTTTTGTCGAGATACTTGTGGTATGAAACTAATGAAGCTAGAACAGGAAATATAAATGTATGGAAGTCAGATCTGGTAAATTTTCCTGGTGGTACACTCTGTAGTTTCTCTGGAAATCCTAACTGTCTATCATTAACCTACAATGTAAACCATGAAGTGTTTCAGTAGTTTGAATTTAGGATTTGTTCAATATTAAACACAGTTCGACTTCAAACTGTTTTATTTGATCCCTTGAGTATTTGAACCATTGAATTACAATTGTATACGCTTTTAAATAATTTTTCTTGATTATTCTTTTCTTTCCTTACTCGATTCAAATATAAACAGTCTACGATTTATTAACAAACTCATTACTAATTCTGAGTGTTATTGTGTTGGAAAATTTTTTAAACAAATTTCTCAGTGATGGTTCTTTCCAGTTTTACATTCCCTGAGAGGTTCCTAAATTCTTACCATGCAGTGTGAGTTTTGCTCATTTTAAAGACTGTATTTGTTACATTTTCATATTCTATTTAGAGAATTCTATTTTTTAGTGAAATCTTGTCCCAATGACTTTCACTATCTCCTGTTTGTGCTTTGTAGTTGCAAAAAAGTGCTGATTTTAAAATATCATTAATTGTACATCACTTACCATGGAACATAGTTTCTGACACAGTATATCAACCATATTACGTTTGGTAGATAGCACTAAAGATTTGTTCTGAAGCAACAATGGTAGATGAACCAAAACACATTCCATAACCTGCCAATCTTTATCCTGGAAATATAGAGCATGATACCATATAAATTACTGTGAAAGTATACTTAAAAATTTCAACTAAATCTATAAATATCAAAGGATAATGTTTACGGAATCTGTCACAGAAAACAAATTAATGCAACACTGAAAAATTAGAAGAAAAAGGCTTGACAACTCAAACAGAGTCTGATGTCACTCTAAATAAATTCCCTTTAAATACTTTCAAATATTTCGAACTCCCAAAAGACTTGTATTTTTCTATGTTTTAAAATTAAATAACTTGAGTAGAAAACCAAAGATTATAAGTTTCTTACAAGAGTCAAAAATATTTTCACAAAACAGTTCTCTCAAAAAGACAGCATCTGCGAACTATGACATTCCTGTTTTTGTTTGATATGTCATATATCACATTGAAAATGCTTATGTAACAGAAAGTTTCAAAATTAACAAACTTAATGACCCTTTAAAGGCCTTGAAATTCATTGAGGATATCTCCCAACTAAAATTAAAAACATGCAATCAGAATAATTTCTTAGATATTATCTACAGATATGGATACTGGATTTGGAAGCTCCTTATACTGGAATATCAAGAAACCAAAATCTTTTTCCACATTTAATCAATAAATATTTACTGGAAATAGGTAAATTTTGGTAAATTTTCACAAGATAAGGTATTCATTATCAAGAGGGTAAGATAATTAAATACTTGGACTTACTTATATTCAAAGGATATCAATTTTCGTGGTTTCCATGAACATCACTATCTCATAGGAACTTAAATTCATGGTTCCCAATTCTATGTGCGAACTTGCTAGGGGGGTTTGGGAGCATGCCCCCAAGAGCCCCCCCCCCCCAAGAAAATTTTAAAAATTTGATGCCATTTCCTGCCACCTGAGAGCTTTTGCAGACAGATTTAGAGATATATACCCATTTTTTTACTGTTAATTTTTTTTCATATTTGTATAAATATGTAATAAGCAAGGGAAATAATTTACCATCAGCTGCAATTTAAGAACCAGGGAACATCAATATAAATACTTTAATCATTGTCACTGACAATGGACTGGTTTGATCATAAATAGGTATCAGTTGACATTGAAATGCTTCGGCCCTGGTCACTACCATGACTTGATCACTCTCCGAGTTCTGTAAGACTTTACAGTTGCATTGGTGGAATTCAATTTCTCTAGTTCTTGATGCCATATCGACTGCACATGTCGTCAGCAGTCATCTTGCCACCGTGGGCAAGCGTAAAATCCTCATTACGCTCAGCAATGTCACTTTGATCACGATCTTTCAAACCTTTGTTACAGTATTACAATTTCATAAAGCGCCCAGATGATTCAGATCGGTTATTCATTTTCTAGATTGAATTTTAGTAAACCAATTTTTTAAACGGATATTTGATTTTGACCGTAATTTCTCTGCATATCCTCGTAAAACATATTTTTGTCACTAATATACAAAATACGGCGAAAATGCAAAAGTAAACAGGTCTGTAAATGTCTAAGGGGAAAAGAGCATTTCATTGGGAACTTAATTTCATGATTGAGCGAACCACAAAATCAATGAAAATTGGAACCCCACAAACAATAATACTTTCAGAGTAATAATTGAAAAATACACCTGGTAATCGAATAATCATCGATAAAAACCCCCTAATAATCAGTTAATCAAGAAACATGTGAGAAGGCTCACAGAGATTAGAAACACTTGCAGGATGTCTTATATTTAGATAACACCACAAGATCCCGTTCATTGTCATATTTTATCCACTAGAGATAGTTAAATTTTAAAATTTTAATTGCGAGGCTTGCCGTGCATTTTAAAATTCATAAATTCAACTATGGAGAGTGGATAAAATATGGTAATAATCATGATAAAGTGGTGTAATCTTTTTCTCTAATGATAAATGATAAACACCGAGAACTGAATTCCAAATAGATTTGGCAGGAAATAGAACGGGGCTTGAATATGAGAATTTATCTACAGGTCAATACCGGTTTAAACTTGACATATCATTAGAGAAATAATCTTACGTGTTCTAAACAGTCTATAAACATATTAAATATTTCATCATAGCTGAGTAACGATGCCTGAGACCACAGGAATACAGCACTACTGTTTTGTTCAGGACTCGCTGGCTGTACGTCTATCTCGTCTTCATCTCTGCAGAGAAAAAAATCATTTAAGCTAGATGCAATTGATTTTCATATTCATCCTGCAACAGAAAACAGTCTAAAGTTGCAGTTGTAATATGGCATAAACACTAAATACTTATGAATTCTTATCCAGGTGTGTGAAAAGCTGAATCAAGTTACAAAAATTTTGTGTTCCTTTTGAACTGAATGAGACAATTAGACTCCAATAACATAACTGCACTGCAGTTAACTGCCTTTATGTGCTCAAACTGTAACAAACCAGTGTACAATATTTTGTCTATGTAAGCCCTTCACACTTGGCGTTTTTTGTTCTAGGAACATTGGTAATATGTATAAATTTTGGAAATAAAAAGATTATCTCCCATATGTTTTTGTAGGTATCAGCATTATAATTTCTATGTTGTTTTGATTTTCCATATCTTCAGATGGAACATGATTTACAAGAGGTGGTTTGTCAAAATGTGCACATTGTGCATTGATTAACTTATCAAAGATTTTCATTTAATCATAACTGGTGAACAGAATTTCTCTTCTCGAAACTCCATCTGTTTGCTTGTGAAGTAGAGTATTTCTTCATTTTTGATAGTTTAATTCCAGATTTACAACATAAAATCTAAAACTTGTTTATCGAGAAAGGAGAAAGGAGAAATATTATAGGTGATTAGCAAAAAGAAGTTTTTGTTTCTCCTTTGATTTTATGAGTTTTCAAGTGTAAAGTATAAGAAATATGATGGTTGTCAATGGCATGAGTTGTAAAGAAAGAAGCTCAGTAACATGACACCATAATCAAGTTTAATGAATGTAAAAGTCACTAGATATCTCAGGTAGAGATTTAACCAAATCTTGAATATATAGAGAAACCAAGAAATCCACAATGTATCAGACTATATAGGTAAAATCTTCAAATCCGCAATCTACCGTATAAGTGGTTATTTTTAGGAAAACTCAATTTTCACGTTATTCCCGAACATTCTGAAGTCGCGAAAATTGCATACCACAAAATATAATTTATATGAGGCCTTATACTATAAATTATATGCAATCGTAAAATTTGAATCCCGCAAAAATAAAGTCCAGCAATTTTGCAAAATATCACTAAATTTGTGTCCCGTGAAAATAACCACTTATACGGTATATTATATGATGGCACAAACTTTACAAGGAAAACTTAGAAATTGTATGATTACACAGACTATACAGAGAATACTAAAAATCTAGTAGATATTTTACCTAATGGCACAAACTATATAGGGACTAAATATAAATTGATTGTCTTCCTGTTCTTTATCGATGATTCCTAATCTATTTAAACTATCACATCTTAATTGTAGAAATACTTCTAGTATCTGAAAAAAAATAATAAATTAAACATCTAAAGTAAAGAATTACATACAGGATTGGAAACTAGATAAGCTTAGAGCTAAGGGTTGTTCCAGCTAGGTCGAACTATGTATAAACTTGCACAAACGGATAAAAAAAAGGGATCAAGACATCCATGGTGTTTGAGCTATTGCAGTTCGAGCCATTAAAGACATTCAAAGGCTTGGTTTTCTAAAAATGTCCCTTTTAAATCAATGATTACGTGATAATCGCTTGGTTATGAATACTGATGCTTCGTATCACATAGTGATGGGAATATGGATAGAATTTCATAACTGATCATTGGTTACAGTCAACCAACTAAGCATCGATTAATAATCAAACCACTTAACAGAAATTGTACTGTTGTTTCATACAAAACCAGAGGCTCCTAGGAGCCTGTATCGCTCACCTGGTTTTCAGTTGCCACAACCAAGCTAACATTGTAAGTTATACAGTTAAACTTCAGTCTCTCAAACTTTGGAAGCACAAACACCATCAATATCTTGAACTGTATTTAAAGTCTGATCATGTTTTACTATATTTCTTTGTTGGGCTTTTTGACAAAAAACGTTCTTGCTAAGGACCACTTTCATCAACAGTTTTAAAGTTGAGTGATCATTTTGTAAATGGTGGTCAACAACAATTTTTAACACCATATATTTAAGTTACAACATCAGTATCTATTTGGAAACCAAATTTCATTGAAATCAGACAATGTTGAAGTTTCCCGCCTTTTTTTGCAACCATTTGAAAATGGCAGTCAATGAACAATTTTCAACATCTGTTTTGAAGTAGCCACATTAATATCCACTTGGAAACCAAATTTCATTGAAATTGGACAATGTTGAATTTTCACGCCATTTTTTGTGGCCATTTTTAAAATAACGGTCAGCGAACAATGTTGAACATCGGTTTTGAATTGCAACATCAATACCTATTTGGAAACCCAATTTCATTAACATTGTACAATGTTGAATTTTCCAGCCTTTTTTGGCGGCCATTTTGAAAATGGCAGTCAAAGAACAATTTTCAACACTGGTTTTGAAATCACAACATCTGTATCCACTTGGAAACCAAATTTCATTGAAATCAAACAATGTTGAATTTTCCCGCCTTTTTGGCAGCCATTTTAAAAATGGCAGTTAGCAAACAATTTTTTACATAAGTTTTGAAGTTGCGACATCAATACCTATTTGGAAACCAAATTTCATTGAAATTGGACAATGTTGAATTTTCCCCCCTTTTCTTGGCAGCCATTTTGAAAATAGCGGTCAGCGAACAATTCTTAACATCAGTTTTCAAGTTGCGACATCAATAACTATTTGGAAACCAAATTTCAATGAAATTGGACAATGCTGAATTTTCCCACCTTTTTTGACAGCCATTTTGAAAATGGCAGTCAACAAACAATTTTCGACACTAGTTTTGAAGTTGCTACAACATGGCAAACATTGTATCAATTTACACTTAATCTTCATCTTCCATAGTTTTGGAAATGTAAAAGGAAAAATATGAAAATTTGGAAAATTCTGTGTAAAAAGGGCAATAACTCCTACAAGGATTTTGGATTTCCTTCAAAATTTCAGAGTGGGTAGATCTTGATATGCTGAACCTTTTTGCAATATACACTTGACCTCTATCTGTTACACTTTTTGAAACAAAAAATAAAATACTCAACAATTTTGAAAATTTTACAGAAAAAGGGCTATTACACCGAGATGGGTTTCATATTTTCTTCAAAATTGCACAGTAGGTAGATCTCATCATGCTAATCATTTTTACCGAAATCAATTTTTGATATCTGTAATGGTTTTTGAGTTATTGGCCAAAAACTGCAATTTACCCCTACATGTATGTTCTATTTTTTCGCAATGGCAGCCATGTTGTTTGACCAGCCGACTAATTGAACATAATTTTGAAAGGGCATACACTGGTGATGATTCTGGCCAAGTTTAGTTACAATGGGTCCAGCAGTTTCAGAGGAGAAAATTTTCTTAAATTGTTGACAATGGACAGATGACGGAACGATGGACGCAAAGTGATGGCAAAAGCTCATATGGTCTTTTGAAAATGAAGAGTTTTTAGAATGGGAAGATTTGCATTTATAATAATTTTACATGGGTATAAATGTTGATCTAGTTTACAAAATATCCATTTGAATATAAACTTTGAAGGAAAGACAACCAATTAATCAATTAAACATTTTGGTAAAAGATAATCCAAAGTTGGAGCAAAATAGATCCATTTTTTATTATAATCTATCATTGGAACAACACTAGTATCACATGATTACTTACGGCTTTTTTCACTGTTGCAGCAGCAATACTGTGATAATCTCCGGGTGACAAGTACTGATGTTTAATATGACTTATATCAATGATAACTTATGGCTTTTCTCACTGTGGCAGCAGCAATACTGTGATAATCTCTCAGTAACAAGTACTGATGTTTCATATGACTTATATCAATGATTACTTACACCTTTTCTCACTGTGGCTGCAGCAATACTGTGATAATCTCTCGGTGACGAGTACTGATGTTTCATATGACTTATCAACAAATCATACAGCTTCAGACATTGGTTTGATGGTCGTGTATACAACTTGGACTGTTTTAAATATAGAATACACAAGTTATCATGAATTCATACTTATACAGTATCTATGTAGTTTTGCAGTTGTAACAAGATGCATTTGTGAAATACTATTGCCCCTCTGGTAATCAGGTCTACAGTATAAAATCAATGCTAAAACTGCAATAAACACTAGATATTAAGGTAAGTAAACATTTGTACTAAGCTCCATTACATTTATTCACATGCAGAACATCAAGCCTCTTGCAAATGCAATTAACCAGCTAAAAGCAAAATGTAGATTTTGACATTTTGACCTCTGTGACCTTGACCTCACTTTATTGAAATTTGCATTAAGGTGTTCAGCTTTATATGATCAATATACAGGAAAATATGAAAGTCATATTACACCTGGTTGAATAGATAAAAGCAATGTTAGAGTTTTTGTTAAAGTTTTCCAATTTACACTCACTCAGTGACCTTGACCTTTGACCTGACTCTGGTTTTTACGTGGATTTGTACGAAGCCCTGTTAGATCTATTCACATATAGAATACAAAGCCTCTAGCAATTGTAATTGATGAGCTATAACAAAATCTAGATTTTGACCTTTTGACCTCTGTGACCTTGACCTTTGACCTGACTTTAGTGAAATTTGCACAATGCTGTTCAGCTTCATATGACCAATATACAGGGAAAATGTGAAGGTCCTATCACATCTGACTGAAAAGTTAAAAGCAATGTTAAAGCTTTTGTGAAAGTTTTCAAATTTCCACTCAAGTGACCTTGACCCTAGACCTGACTCAAATTTTTTGTTGGATTTGTACTAAGCTCCATTAGATCTATTCACACTATAAGATATATCAAGCCTCTAGCAATTGCAATTAACTAGCTATAGCTAAATCTTTTGACTTCTGTGACCTTCACCTTTGACCTGACCTTAGTGAAATTTTAAACATGCTGTTCACCTTAACATAATCAATACTCATAAACAATATGAAGATCCTATCACATCTGGTTCAAAAGTTAAAAGCCAGGTTAAAGTTATGGGCAGACAGACAGACATACAGGGCAATAATTCATGGCCCTGATCTAAAGATCCAGGGGCATTAAAATCTTAAACATTCATTTCTCATATATTTTAAGAGAGAATCATTTACATAATATGGTCTGTAAGTCTCGTTCAATTTTGAAACTTCCAGGTATATAAATACACAGAAGTGGCATTCTTTTTGCAAAAGAATATGATGTTTCTTACAACTATGTGGATGTCATAATGGAGGCTTTAGAGTATATTGGGATATGGATATTCACGATTTTGAACACTGGGATATGGGATATCTGAGACAAAACCGACAGGGATATGGGATATTTTGACCATGGGATTTTGACCATGGGATATGGGATATTTCAAATATAATTGCAATACATGTATCTTTTCAAAGGGATATTTTAGTCCAGAGTAACTGGGATATGGTGTATTGGGACCCCCTAAACAAGCCTCATAATCCTCTGACATCAGGTTTTGGCAGGAAACATTTTCAAATGGTTACAGTAATAGGGTCTGTAAGTCTCGTCATGTGACACGGAGAATTCACAATAAAATTGAAATTTGAAAACGTTTCCTCCAAAAAATGACATTTGGATTATGACTTTTGTTTTTATGTTTGGAACGTCATATTTTATTGAGCTAAATGCAACTTCCGGGTACAAAAACTGTACCCGGAAGTTTCAAAATGGAACGAGACTTATAGGCCCTATTACCATCAGTCACACAATAAGACTTACAAAACCTTTTAATTAAGAATGACTGCATCATTCTGAGAATCTCTGAGGAAAACAGTGACTTTGGTCTCAAAAAATATTTTGAAATTTACACTGATCCACAGGATCTGTAAGGAAAACAAAAATAGACAAAAAAAAATGTATCTTTTCATCGAATTCTGCAAAAAAATTTGTTTTGTTATAAAATTTTAAATATCAAACTTACTTTAAATAATTCAATTAATCCTAGTAATGATGTTTTTATGTCCACCAAATGGCTTTCTTCCAGTTTTTGAAGCATTTCACTACCGTCCATTCCTGGATGAGGAGATGTCAGATATGCTACCATTGGTCTGGATATCAACTTCTCAAGGAGTCCAATAATATCAGCAAAACAACTGGGACTACAGCTCTGGGCCAAACAAACCAACATGTCTGCTGCTACCTTCCTTACAACTGGATCTTTATCACTTTCAATATGGCTTAGTTGTGGTAACACAACACTGTTAATTAGGTCATCCTAAAGTGAAATACATGTACTGTTAATAAGGTCTTCTATATATGCAATACATGTACTGTTAATAAGGTCATCCTAAAATGCAATACCATTAATTAGGTCATCCAAAATATGAAAATTATCTATTTTACATAATTTCAGTTAAGCTAATCTTCATTGAAGTGTCAACTTATGCTGCAGAAGCCAGTATCATACCATTATATGATCTAAAATTTAATTTTGCATAAAAACAGAAAAATATGAAAGGCTATGGAGTGAATGTTCACGTGACAAAAACGCACACGATACACAGAAAACTCCAGTTTATCAAGGACAGGGCTTTTATTCCTGTCTACATCTTGATTTCGACTGAGGGTCTTCAACAAGAGGTGAACAATAAACATCCCCTGTGGCTAGTGTGCACTTAAGTGGTATTCTTGACAAAAATGTTGAGCGACATCGATCACGGCTAAAATATGTCATTGAAGCAACACATGTCGGGAGCGTTCAATGAGAAAAAAGTAAAACTGGGCAATGTCTGCCTACAAATATTTGTCATTAAGTAGCCTGACGAAAGACAAAAATAAGGACAAAAACAACATTGATAGACAACACGGGACACATCGAAATAGATGTAGGCAAACCTTGCAGTGTAAATAAGGTTGAAAGGGCAAAAATAGTCTTGTGTACAGATTATAACATTTTAGTAAAAACAATAAAAATATTGAACAGCCAAATTGAATACCTATTACACCTATCTAAACCTACCCCGTTTGTTCTGTTCAAACAATTGTTAACACAGAATGTATCACATTTCAAATTTAGCTAAGCCAGTTCACAGCTAACAAATAACAAATGGTATCCCATGTTTGTACTAGTCAAGTACCAGTTATCACAGAGGTATCTCACATCAATCTAAGTTTAGTCAGGGTTAAGTTAACACAGATATATCCCAAATAAAACTAGAGCTGTGGCTGAATGGCAGCCAGTTATACCCGCTGCTAATTGAACACTGAATCAATATGGCAAGTGAAAACTTAAGTGTGTGTGGACACAATATAGTTATTGACACAGGACAAATGTGGACACAATACAAATATAGACACAATGATATTCCCCCAAACTTTTTCCAGAAAATATTAAAAGATGAATTATCTCCCCCTTAAAATTTCAAGCAGCAACCATAGTACTTCATGCACATCTTCAGGTGGTGTACCACAACTGTGTAATATTTTGTCAAAATACAAGTAGCTGTTTCGGAGAACATGCACTGACAAGGTTCGTCATCTCCTTTTCTAGAAGATATTCAACGACGAATTATCTCCCCTTTAAAATTTCCAACAGGAACCATATTATTTCATGCACATATTCAGGTGTTGTACTACATTGTAACATTTAATCAAAATCCAAGCAGCCATTTAAGGGAACATGCGCTGACAAGGTTCATCCCCTTTTTGCCAGAAAGTATTCAAAGACGAATTATCTCCCCTTCAAAATTTCCAACAGCAACCATATTACTTCAAGCACATCGTCAGGTGGTGTACTACAACTGTTAAACATTTCAATGAAATTCAAGCAGCTGTTTCGGAGAACATGGGCTGACAAGGTTTTCACCCCCTTTTCCCCAGACAATATTCAAAGACGAATTATCTCCCCTTTAAAATTTCCTACAGCAACCATATTACCGGTACTTCATGCACATCTTCAGGTGGTTTACTACATCTGTGTAACATTTCATCAAAATCCAAGCAGCCGTTTAGGAGAACATGCGCTTATAAGGTACATGGACGGACAGACAGACGAATGGACGGACGGACAGACAGACAGACGGACAGACGGATGGACAGACAGGGTGATGCCTATTTATCCCCCAAACTTTGTTTGCTGGGGGTATAACTAATTTATTCAGGGCTCAATTAACATAGAGATATCCAACATCAAGTCAGAATTTGTCAAGGTTAAGTTATCACAATGATATCTCATATCAAAGTGGGTTTAGGTCAGACTCCACGAAATATTTTCCATAGGCGGCCATTATAACGTTTTGTGAATTTCTTAATTACCTAAAGTTCACTTTATGCAGCAATATGATTTTCTCAAAGCAGCACATCTGCCAAGTAACATATCCAAACGATGACCCAACTTTAAAGTCAAATAAGAAATTTCTATCGCCTAACCAAACTGAGGTATGCAATTTTGCCTGTCAGATCCTTGTGCATGCATGTCCTCATTGATGAGGCTTCAGTATTTTACACATGCAAAGAGGTACACTGAATCAAAATGCTGGTCATTCTGGAAGTATTTCATGATCACTTGAGCCTTTTAGAACTCAGATATTATCAATATTGACGGTTATATATAGAGCGAAAGTAGCATGGCTTTGTTTATATAAGTACTACTTTTGACTATGCCAGCAGCTAATTGGTCATTTAGTAGAGTCTAACCTTTAGTCAGGGTTCAGTTAACACAGAGATATCCCACATTAAACTTAGTTTAGTAAGGGTTCAGTAAACAGAGTGATATGGCACATTAAGTTTGAATTTGTCAAGGTTCAAGTATCATGGAGATATCTCACATCAAGATTAGTTTAGTCAGGGTTCAGTTTACACAGAGATAGCCCACATCAAGTTTGAATAAGTAAAGATTCAATAACACAGAGATATCTCACATAAAATCAAGTTAGGTCAGGTTTCAGTTAAAACATATATTATTGTTATCTGAAGATTTTTTTAACAATAATACTGAAAATTTATCTAAGCAGATGAAGTCATTTTATGAGATGGGAAGAAGTAAACATCAAACTGCATGTGTTTCATGTCAAACATACCCCACTCGTACCAAGTATTCAGGAAATTGATATTGAAGAGCTGATTAGAGCAACAAAAACAATTACAATGCACAACTCATTAAAAGAAATCAGCATACCAAATTTGAAATGAATCCCTTCAGGCAGAGTGGAGAAATTTTGTGACGCAAAATATAAGACTGAATGACAGGCAAGCAGGCAAGCGCATTCAAATATACCCTTTTGGTAATTATGAAAAACTACAGGGATAATTTTTCAAACAATTTATTTTTGTTAAGAATTTTGTAAAAAAAATTAATAAAAACAAAAACAATAAAATCGAATTTGACTCATTAAAAGAAAATTATATTGGGAGCTTTGACACTATACAAGTACTTTCTTTTACAGTCAGTTCTACTTGACCATTCTCATCAAATTGTTTGAAAATAGAACTCTAAAATACTTTAATCCCATTGAAATTTTAGTTATACAGTTTGATGTTTCAATTACAGGAAACAATAAAAATGTTTATCAATGCTAAATTACAAAACAAAGTTATTTCCTTGTATAAAATACCAGAGAGCTTAAATCCTGTGTATTGGAATAAAATCCACAGAGATAAACAATGGCACAAAATGGAGGACAAACAGTTGTGTCTTGTCAGATGTGTGAACAAATATCACAAATTAAAATGAAATGTTTAGACTGTGATTATCTATTATGTGCAAACTGTTGCCAGCTTCATAAGAAAGTAAAGTTATTGAGTGATCACCAACTTGTAGAACTACACAACATTGGATCAACCAAAGATGGAGGTGTGGATCGTATAAACTTAAGAAATATCAAATGTAGGAGTCATGCTGATCAAAAATGTTGTCTATTCTGCGAAGATTGTGACAAAGTCGTTTGTGTTGTGTGTATTTCAGAAAAACACAACAAACATAAAATGATTAAATTAAGTGAAGGACATAAACTTCAAGTCATTAAGATTGCAATGTGGAGAACCGATGTTAAAAAGAAAATTAAAACAGTATCAGAAAAGATGTCCACTTTGAGTGCTAAATATGATAAAGAAAATTCTAAATATAATACAGAAATGGAAAAAATTCTGAATCATGATAAAGTTTTAAAAGAAGCAGTTGACACACAGACAAAAAAATTTGTAATTGATCTTGATCAGAGATGGTATAGCTTAAACAAATCAATAAAAGGGGAAATAAGCCATGCATATAAATACAAACAACGCCTACAGTTGAGAGAAAAACATCTAAAACAAGTATTTGAATCATCTGATGCAGATGATGTCTTTAAAGCTGTGGAAGAAGAACATACAGAGAAAACTGATCTAGATTGTGGACCTATAAACCTTGAGTATGAAACATTGCCAACATTTAAGACAAGGGAAATAAATCTCCCTGCTATTAATTCCCTGTATGGATTACTGGACAATAATACCGAGAACACTGAAATCCGTGTAGTAGAATGTTATCAAACTGACACTGTTTCGCTGTCTTCTATCAAATGTAACACTGATGGAACCGTGTGGATAAACCATAGTATGGAAGAAATGTTGAAATGTTTTAAAAAACATGAAAACCAGACTTTAGCAACTACACAGAAACTGGAAAGAAACATTAAAAATATAGCATTGCTACCAAATAAAGATTTGCTTATTAGTGTTGGAGAACCTCGTCTGTTAATGATACCCCATACCTTACAAACGATTACAAAAACTCAATACAATGTTTCGCCTTTAGTTACCACTGCTGCTATTCATGTTTCCTCCAATAAAATTATCATGGGAGCAATAGACAGTGGGCCACTTTATCCTGCCACTGGACAAAGGCAAATAATTGTGATGGATACAAAGGGAGCATACCAAAAAGTATATGAACTTAATGACAATGGTACACCCTTATTCACACATCCAAGAAGAGTTACAGCAGATAGTAGGAATAATCTCTATGTTTTGGATAGGCAAAGTAACAGTTATAATGGACGGGTTGTAATAATTAACAACCAGAAAGGACAAAATAAAATTTACAACGGACATCTTAAAATGAACAACTGAGACCATCTTTTCACACCTGGAGATCTAGTGGCTACAAAATCTGACAACATTGTTGTTTCCGATCGGCAGAATCATTTGTTACATTTTCTAAATTCTGATGGAGAATGCACAAAATATATCAATACTGAAGAATATGGAATTAAATGGCCATGGTCTCTCGATATAGACAAAGGAGATTTACTCCATATTGGATGCTTTAAAAAGGGAACAATCAAAATATCTACCGGTCTGATTAGTGGAGCGAAATTATATGTTGTTAAGTTCTCTGATTTTTGAATTTCAAAAATAGTATTGATTTTGTAATTAAATGTCATACAAACAGTTTTATTTTAGTTATCAAATGAATATCTTTTGTCAAAAACATGATGCAATTAAAAAAACCTTAATGAGCAAGCTCACATACCCCATGACCCTACATATCAGAAAATCATGTATATTGAACTCCAAAAGTACCCTATAAGCAATATCATACATAAAAATGACAAAAGTTCATCAATGTGTAATTTTGACAAAAATGATCAAAAATCAAAATCCAAGTAGCATACACGTACATCTTTGATATATGCACAATCATTCTGCACAAGATAATTGAACAGGTTTCAGAGGAGTTCGGTGACAAGATGATACTTTGGTATTTTAGCTGAAAATAGTCTAAGTCCAATAACTCCCATAAAAATAATCCAATCAATAAGGCAGTATAGTATGCACATCTACACATCATGACCAGCAATCCTACCAAATATGAAAGTAATCAATGAAGCAGTTTCAGAGGAGTTCAGTGACAAGATGATACTTGCTGTTTTAGCTGAAAATAGTCTACGTCCAATAACTCCCATAAAAATAATCCACTCATTAAGGCAGTAAAGTTTGCACATCTACACATCATGACCAACAATCCTACCAAATATGAAAGCAATCCATCAAGCAGTTTCAGAGGAGTTGCAGTGACAAGATGATACATGCTGTTTTAGCTGAAAATACTTTTATTGTTATTCTTTATGAAGTTCACAGTACTTACAGCAACATATTCTGTGATAAACTTATCATAAAACAATTAAACAACTCAAGTAAGTGATAATGAAATTAGTGTTCCTGGTTACAAATAACCTTTTCGTAGGGACATGGTGGGCGAATAGGGGGAGGGGTTTTAGTTTATGTTCGTAATAATATCAACTGCCACCTCAGGCCAGATTTACATGTTGGTGATGTCAAGTGCGTTTGGCTTGAGCTTCGGTTTAAATCTAACAAGTGTAGACACAGAAATGTCTCGCCTGTATATGCATATCTTCAACAAAATAACTAGTCATGGCTACATGATAGGTACCAGACTGGCATGTGCACACCTAGATGTAACACAGACCAAATAAAATACCTGTAAGTGTTCTAGTTACAAAGAATGATCAAAGTTAATGAACCATGAAATTGAGGTCAAGGCTATATGAGAGAAGTCAGACTGGCATGTGCCTTCCTAGATGTAGCATTAGACAAAATCTGATGCCTGTAAGTGTTCTAGTTATAGAAAAATGATCAAAGTCAATGAACCATGAAGTTGAGGTCAAGGTTACATGACAGGTGTCAGACTGGCATGTGCTTACCTAGATGTGGCATTAGACAAATATGATGCCTGTAAGTGTTCAAGTTACAGAGAAATGATCAAAGTCAGTGAACCATGAAATTAAGGTCAAGGCTACATGACAGGTGCCAGACTGGCATGTGCCCACAAAGATGTAACAATAGACAAAATATGATAACTCTAGGTATTGTAGCTACAGAGAAATAAGTATAAAAGAAAAGAAATGTTCAAAGTCAATGAACCATGAAATTGAGGTCAAGGTTACATGACAGGTGTCAGACTGGCATGTACCCACCTTAGTGTAGCAATATATCAAATATGATGAATCTAGGTGTTTTAGTTACAGAAGAATAAGTATTCAAGTAGAAAATTTATCAAAGTCAATGAACCATGAAGTTGAGGTCAAGGCTACATGACAGGTGTCAGACTGGCACGCACCCACATAAATGTACCAATAGACAAAATATAGTATGTCTATACATTACAGTGACTCAGAAATTGACTTGAATGTAAAACTATGTCGCAAAATTTACAAAGTCACTGAACTGTGCAAATGAGGTCGAGGTCAAATGACAAGTGGCAGACTGGCATGCCCCCACTAAGATACATCAATACACTTAATAAAATGGATCTATGTATTACAAATCCAGAGAAATCAACTTGAATGTGAAACTATGTCGCAATTTTCATGAAGTCATTGAACCATGAAGACAAGGTCAAGGTCATCTGAAACATGCGTTGCTAGAAAGTTTTAACCATAAGCTATCTGTGTACAAAAGATGTTGCATATAAGTGATATACTTCAAAAGTTATGAAGGTTTTAAGAAAGTTTACGCCGCCGTCGTCGCCGCCGCCGCCGGAAAGAAATACATGCATTGTCGTGTAATCATGATATTATTGTTACTGGAGATTTTAATGTAAACATGTTAGGTAATACTCCAAATGATAAAATCAGTAACCTAAAAAACCAGTTCAGTTTACATCAACTTATTTCAGACCCAACATATATTACTGAGCAAAGTTCTTCGATTTTGGACCTTATACTTGTAAATAATCCTAGAGCTATTTTATTTTCGGAGGTTAGCACACCGTTACTTGATCAAGTCCAATATCACTTACCAGTGATTGGTGTAATCGATCAGCCATGTAAACATCAACAAACATTTAAACGTAAAGTATACTTGTACGATAGAGCTGATTTCGATTCATACCAAGAGAATCTCTCACTAGTAAATTTTGACGATTTGTTTGTGTAAAATGATATTGATTCTATAATGCTTTCGTTAATAAAAGTAATTATAGAGGAAGCCGATAAAGCAAAACCGAACCGAATTATTACGGTAAGGAAGGACGACCCTTCTTGGATAACCAATGAAATTAAAAAGTATATTCGAAAGAAAAACCGGCAACACAAACGTGCAAAAAGAAGTAATTCCATAGGCGAATGGGCAAAATTTCAACTTATTAGGAACAAATGTAATAAAATGGTAAATAATGCAACAAGTGATGACCCTAAAGGATGTCTCGCCTGTCCCTGCTGGACTCTAAATTGATGTAAAATCTAAGTGAACTAATCAGAAAAGTGAACATGCTCACTAGACTGTGAAATTGAGGTCAAGGACAAAAGTCACCTGCCAGACTGACATGTACTACCCAAGACCAACGTACATACCAAATATTATCAACCTGCCACTTCTAGTTATTGAGAAATGGACTTAAGCAGAAAAACTTAATGTGGCCACTAGACCGCGAAATTGAGGTCAAGGACAAAAGTCACCTGCCAGACTGACATGTACTACCCAAGACCAACCTAGATACCAAATATTATCAACCTACCACTTTTAGTTATTGAGAAATGGACTTAAGCAGAAAAACTTAACGTGGCCACTAGACCGTGAAATTGAGGTCAAGGACAAAAGTCAACTGCCAGACTGACATGTACTACCCAAGACCAACCTACATTCCAAATATTATCAGCCTACCACTTCTAGTTATTGAGAAATGGACTTAAAAGGGAAAATTCACTATATTTTGAATAAGACCTTAATTTACTCTAAGTGACCTTGTGAACATGTTGACCAAGTTTTAAGTAAAAATTCGCATTGGTATAGGAGAAAAACGATATTTATTATTCATTTCTACTAGAAATTTTAGCTGAGTGACGTCACCTGGCTAGATCTCGGTCATTTAAAAAAAAATCATACGACTGTTTTTTATCGTTATTTAAAACGTTCGAGTGAGATCATGAAATAACTAATTACTGCAGAAAAACAATGACAAACGTGTTACCCTTTTGTTTAAATCCTGTTTCTTTCAACATAATTGCTTCGTAGAATAACTAAATTCCAAATTTACAGTCAAATAAAATTGGCTGTTGATGTTTTAAATTGATGCAAAAAGATGCCAGAAAAGTAGTTCAAAATAACAAAAAAAAAAACAAAAACCATTAATTTTCTTTTATTATCCTCAAAACAATCTAGGAAGTAATAAATATGTGCACACACACGCCCGCGTGCTTCTGTGTTCCAGTGTTGAAAAGTTAATACCTTTGTAGTGATGTAATCATCAGAGGTTAATTAACAACCAAATATACAGAATCTTGTCCCTTGTCAAATTTTACCTGTGTCATGCCCTACAGGTAAATGTGGCGTGTGCCGCACTAATTAGTAGAAAAGGCACACGCCTATTTTTTTTATGACACAAAATACAAAATATTTCACTGATATTAAATAAATGACGGATACTGGATAAAATTTAAAAAACAGATGCAGTTCATTCATGATATACGTTTCTGCGAGGGTCACACACTGTAAAAAGTGTCGTTCACCGGGACAAAACTAGAGGATCTGAAGAGATTGTATCCGGTGTTAAAAATGTTTTTATTTCGTGCAGAAGTTTGACAAAATATGACAAATTAGCCTAGACCCTTTTTTCTGCACCCCTTTTCAGTAGCTGAGTCCGACTGTGCTCAAACTTCGGTTTAGTACTGTCTAGGACAAATATAATATTAGTCCAAGCTTATGTATAAAAAAAATAACGCTAAGAGGTTGATTCTTGTAATGTCTTTTACAATACAAGTGACATTTTAAAATGCTTATGTGTCATGGGTTCAAGTTGTCTGAAAAAAAATATACTTACAATGCCGAAATTGTTTATACAGACAGTAGTGGTATACCGTAATCCACAGAGATTAGGCCGTGTTCAGCAGGCGCGGATCCAGGGAATTTGAAAAGGGGGTTCCAATTTCGAAGTGATAGAAAATTTCGCTGAGGGGAGCGAGGCACGAATATTTTTGGGGTATTTCTTGGTAAAAAATCAGGAACATGATTGTCCAAAAAAAGGGGGTTCCAACCCCCGTACCCCCCTTTTTCAAATTCCCTGGATCCGCGCCTCCTGAACACAGGCTTATCTCTGTGTTGAGCAGGACAAATGCCCCTACATCAGATTTGGCTTGAACGTTGTTTTTTTAAAATAATTTGTACCAATTTCATTTTCTGCACAAAACGAGCCGTCTCCTGTTCAACAATATAGCATGACATAAAAATGTAGATCCAATGTAAATACAACTGCAATCAGTTTTAAGAAAAAAAGATAGAAGTTTCTATCCGGAATTTCTACTGTTTGTATGTATAACTATAGGTACTAAGTTATGAGTCTCATACCATTTCAATGCATAAGGTGTTTGCGTGCAGAGTTTATCGTGTACACAGCAGGTGGTATCAACGGGGGTCGTCACTTTTTCCAGGTAAGATCAAGTAATTTATACAGGTATAGAAGTGGCCGGATGGGTCTGACACCTGTCATCTCAATAAACAGTTAATACACAATATGGTGTGTACACGCCTGCATAGCTATGAATACTTCTTGTCAATATGAATCTTAATTTCTACAATGCTTTCTGTTGATTTGTGAACACGGGAACTTCGTAAAAGTTCTGGATATATTATCAATTTAATGATATATTTTAAAGAAATAGCTGCAAATTATCAGTTCTTTATAGAATAAATTACAAATCGTAGAATTTTGTGAAAGAAATCACTTTGTATTTGGACAGATCAGAGTTATGTACATTTATGTACTTGCTGTTTTTTCACAGGCTTATCGAGTTTTGGTATTTTGTGGTCTTTAGGTATCACGTGACTTTTTAAGTTGACAAGACGACAATATGGCGGTTGATGCACCGGTATCTGCTCAGAATTAATTCAGTCTTGTACAGTTATCCGAGACAATTGAACAGTAATACATATATTTATGTGCTAACTAAGATATGAGGAATAAAATATTGAATTTTTATTTTTGGCGAATTTTCCCTTTAAGCAGAAAAACTTAACGTGGCCACTAGACCGTGAAATTGAGGTCAAGCACAAAAGTCACCTGCCAGATTGACATGTACTACCCAAGACCAACCTACATACCAAATATTATCAACCTACCACTTCTAGTTATTTTGAAATGAACTTAAGCAGAAAAACTTAACGTGGCCACTAGACCGTGAAATTGAGGTCAAGGTCACATGACAAATGTCAGACTGGCATATACCCAAATAAATCTTGCTATAGGACAAATATTGTGAGTCTAGAGTCTACAGTTGCTGAGAAATAGACTTGAATGTAAAAATTTAACAAAGTCACTGAACCATGAAATTGAGGTCAAAGAAACATGACAGGTGTCAGACTGGTGTGTACCCATATAGATCTCCCTACAAACAAAATATGACGGGTCTAGGTGTAACAGTTACTGAGAAAAGGACTTGAATGTGAAACTATGTCGCAGATTTTCTAAGTTCACTGAACCATGCAATTGAGGTCAAGGCAACACGACAGGTGTCAGACTGCCATGAACCTATATAGATCTCACTATAGACCAAATATGACAAGTCTAGGTATTATAGTTCCTGAGAAAAGGACTTGAATGTGAAACTATGTCGCAATGTTTATGTGCTTATTGAACCATGAAAACAAGGTCAAGGTCATCTAAAATATATGCTGCTGGAAAGGTCATCACTTGGTGGTGCTGTGGACCAAAGATGATGTTTGTATGTATTACCCTTGAAAAGTTATGAAGGTTTTAGAAAAAAGTTTACGTCGCCGCCGCCACCGCCGCCGTCGCCGTCGCCGGATTGCTATACCTATGTCTCGCCTTCAGCGACTTTCGTCGCAGGCAAGACAAAAAGTGATTATTTCTCAAAGCTGTCAACCAAGATCTGTTCAGAAACTCGCGGCAGTAAGCAATATTGGAATGTTATTAAATTGTTGATGAACTATGACTCTACCGATAACCGATCTATCCCCCTTTACAGGTTGATGGAAATTTAATATGCCATAATAAGGAAAAGACAAATATTTTTAATGATTTCTTTTGTAGTCAAACTGACCTTGATGATGCAAATATACCTACTCCAAATATAGTTGTCAGACGACACGAAAGTCTTGAACAAATAGTAATTAATGAGAACAAGGTTGAGGATATACTAAAAATTTTAGACATATCTAAAGCCTCGGGACCTGATTCTATTAGTCCACGACTACTTAAAGAAGCTTACCAAATCCTGAAATCCCCTCTTTGCAAATAATTTAACTTGTCCCTCAGAACTGGAATATTTCCAACTGATTGGAAATGAGCCAACGTTAGTCCTATATTCAAAAAAGATTGTCCAAGTAATTATAAAAACTATAGACCCATATCATTAATGAGTGTTACTGGAAAGGTAATGGAAAGATGCGTTTATAAACACATTCACAATTATCTTCTTGCAAATAATATTATTACAGACAATCAATCTGGGTTTACAAAAGGGAATTCAGCCATTTATCAACTTATAAATATAACGAATGACTTTGGAACAGCTCTCGATCATGGTAAGGAAATTAGGGTAATATTTTGTGATATAAGTAAAGCGTTTGATAGAGTTTGGCATAGGGGTTTATTAAAAAAATTAGAGTCTATCGGAATAACAGGGGCACTTTTGGAATGGGTTCAAAATTATTTATCTGGAAGGAAACAAAGAGTTGTGATTAATAATGTGTCATCTGACTGGGGTAATATAAAAGCAGGGGTACCTCAAGGGTCAATTCTAGGTCCTCTATTTTTTATAATTTTTATAAATGATATTGTCACCGACATGCATTCTACAATTAAATTATTTGCAGATGACACTAGTTTGTACTTAATTGTGGATAATCCGCAATTGACGGCTGATATTCTTAATAGTGACTTGGACAAAATTCATACCTGGTCAAACAGGGTTGGGGTAATGGTAATGGGTAATCGTAATCGATTGTAATCCATTACAAAATGTTTAGTAATCGAAAGTAATATGTAATCGATCTGATTTTCGATTACTTGTAATCGTAATTTAATTGATTACAGCTGCTGAAACCCCTGTAATTATCGATTACTTTTCGATTACATTTCAATTACATTTTTTTTATTTAAAGCAATATCTGCATAGATTTTCACTAAGGTTTATGGTATCAGAAATGCATCATGTAATCTAATGCTGAATATTATTATGCTTCAGTTCATTTCACACAAACCTGAGAGCCATTGATCTATTGCAAAATGTGTTAAGTAAAATTCTAAAAGTTGCTTCAATTGTATACATCTTACTATCTCTTCAGGCTTAAATATCCAACAGAATCCCTCTCTCTCTCATAGAATCTTCCTAAAATTTGTGAAATAAATTTTAAGACTTAAAGTCTAGTCAGTAATCTCAGTATAGAACAGATCTTCTTACTGTGTGGTCATGTCTTTGACAGATCACTATGAAATACCACCAGATTTGCCTTCAGATGGAGCAATCAAGTGCATACATTGTAATATATTAATATATGGCAGTTTTGCAACCACCTCAAATTTTACTACACACTTAAAAAATTGTGCAAATCTGTCCAATATATTTGGATAGCTGAACATATTTTTTTCTCACAGACTAACCCCTTGTCTGACTGTGATGTATTAAATTAAAATTTATGCATTTTAGGTCTTAACATGTTTAACAAAATAAAATATTTCAATGAGTGAAAAATAATAATAATCATGATGAATATATAGAGTAGATGGTACAGCAATTCAACAATTTGTATGATTATGATGATATTAACATTCTAAAGCAATCAATCATTTTATCAGACCTTTTGTTTAAATTTAGCTTCTTACTTTTCATGATTTATAACATGATTTACAATTTAGGCATAAGGTTAAATGTACCTGTTGACAAGATGTTTACAAAGAATATAACTGTTAATTGCAATTTAACCCCAGGCAGTAATCCACACCTGTCAGATTATTATAATTAAACTCAAATTTAAGCGTTATGAAAACAATTTATTGATTGTCAATTTCATTAAATGAACTAGTAATAAAATTTTCATATTTTACATCATTAAATTATAATAAGAAATTTTTTTACCAAATTTTTTTTATTTCCCTTTTTGTGAGAAACATAGAAATGAACAATTATCCCACCACCAAGGATTTGAAAAAGAGCAGCCAACAAAATCATGCCCAGTCTATATCAAGAAAATCATTAAATTATTTGAAAAAATGAACAGAAGAAAAAAAGATACTAATGAAGAATTAGTTCACATGTTTCTCTAGAGCTTTGTCTCCTCTTTCGATAGTGGAAAATGCGATGACACATTTCACAAAATGATGATAATTAAATGTAACAGTATTGCAGATACCTAACCTTTCACAAATGTACCACTTAAGGTTAAATTTTTGACAATTCAATGTACAAATGTTCATGTATCTCAGTCTTTATATGTTTTGCCATGTGTCATGTATAATATAATATGCCTTTTTAAAGAAATGTAATCGAAAGTAATCGAAAGTAATTGTCGATTACTTCTCCGAAAGTAATCTATTGTAATCGATTACATGTGAGATACATAATAATAATCGATTACCCAAAAATATGCCATGTAATCGATTAATAATCGATTACATTTCAAAGTAATCGTGCCCATCCCTGTGGTCAAAACAGTGGTTAGTTTCCTTCAACCCAGAGAAGACTGAAACTATGACCATTTCACGAAAAGTTATCAAACCTCATCATCCTGCGATTTTGATGAATGGTACTCCGATTGCTGAAGTTTCTAATCATAAACATCTTGGACTGAATATTTCAAATGACGGAAATTATCATACTCATATTGACTTAATAACCGAAAAAGCGTACAGACGTTTAAATATATTAAATATATTACGTAGATTTTAATTTATTCTTGATCGACAGACGCTAGAAACAATATATCTTACTTACATATGACCTTTACTAGAGTATGCTGATGTTATCTGGGACACAAAAGTAAACTTCCTGAATGAAAAAATCGAAAAGGTACAAATAGAGGCTGCTAGAATCGTAACTGGGGGGACACGTCTTGCTTCATTGAATAGTCTATACATAGAAACGGGATGGGAAAAATTAAAGAGTCGCAGAGATATTCATAGATTGGTTTATTTTTATAAGATGAAGAATAATATTTCACCAGCATATTTATCAGATTTAGTTCCCGAATCTCTTGGCAATATACATACACATAACACAAGAAACTCTTCTCTTATTCCTCCCATCAGGACACGAACAGCCTTATATACAAATTATTTTTTGCCGGCAAGTATTCGTTCATGGAATCTTCTACCAGATCGTACTAAGTTTAGCACCTCTGTTAGTTCTTTTAAATCTAATTTGAATCCGAATCATTCTCAAAAACCACCGTACTATTTCATCGGAAGAAGACTCGGTCAAATTTTCCATTCTCGACTTCGAATGCATTGCAGCTCCTTAAATCAACATCTTTACTCCAAAAAATATCGTTGACTCTCCACTTTGCCAATGTGGCGCTATTGAAACCACAAACCATTTCATTTTACATTGCCCTCGTTATAATATACAAAGACAACAATATATAGAGCAAATTTTTTTAGATCCCTTAATTTCATGTGATCACTTACTGTTTGGATCTCCCGAGTTTAAGCTTTGAACGAAACTCAGAAATTTTCTTGGCAGTGCAATCCTTCATCTTAAACTCCAAACGTTTTGAATGATTTTAGTATTGCGTACACAGTTATTTGAACTCGCCATTGTTTTTCTTTTTCTTTTTCAACTCTTCACCCGTAATTGCATGTGCTCATTGACCCCCTTTTTTTCTTCAATTTATATGTAATTTTGATTAATCTTATTTCTTCTACTAATGTAATGTATTTTAATGTTATTGTTTTGTGCCGATTTACATTGTCTAGATTTTGTTATAATATGTGTATTTTTTTTTCTTTTCCTTTTTACTTTTATAAGTCAAAATTTAAAGAATCTTCTTTTTCAACTAAGTAACTCATTGCATAACCTGTTTATCTTTATTTTGAATAGAAAAAAAAATATAATAGAAAAAGAAATTTTGATTTATTAAGTGATTCAATTCAGAAATCTGCGTTTAGAGCATACTTCTTTAATATTTGTAAATTTTATTTCATCAGGAAACGGATTAATATAAGTTTTTCAACTTGTTTCCGAATCCTATTTAATAATTCTATTATATTGTTCTATATTATTGTGTTTATATATATATATATATATATAATGAATTATTTAATAAAATATGTTTACAGTAAATCACCTATTTTCAGGGCAAATTTTCTGCAATTTTCTTTAATATTTTGTTTTTTTTTTCCTTTTGATCTTTTACTTTTTTGGTAATTCTCATTCATTTACTTCACAAAAACTTCCCAGCACTGCAAGAATGATTAGCAGGAATGAAAATATCCAAATAGTCCATCTTTGCATCATTATCCAAAAATGTAATTATATTAATTCTTGAAGTGTATTAAATGGTATACTTCCATTTAATGAAGATTCTTGAACTCCAACAAATCATATAGGAAGAGAAACCCTTATTAGAATGATAAGCAGACATGTAAATTTCCCCAAGTTCAATTATCTCCCCTAGATTATTCTGGAAAGCTATTTTATTCCTTCCACTACATCTTCAGATGGTGTACTATCTTTGATTGAAGTTATTCACAACAAACCATGTATGAAAAGTGCTTACATGAATGTTGTAAAAAAAAATGACATGAAAATATCATTCCAAACATGAAAATATCCTAAGACCAATTATCTCCACTAAATCAAGTCGGACTGTGATCATATTCATATTGAATATCTACTACTGGTAATTCTACCTTAGGGTAATGTTATGTCAGAGTTTTTCATTTACCTTTCTATTTTTAGTTGAAGACAAAATACTCAGGCCTCATTTTATTAAGACGTTAACTTTTGGAGTTATTATCTTAAAACCAAAGATTTTATGACTTTTCAATCCATTTACAGTTGCTCTGACCTGGACCTTTGACTTTATTTCTGAAAACAAAAAGGGCACTCTTTCCTTTTACACAGAATATATTCAATTTTGTCCATACTAAACAGCATATCAAAGTTTCATTTGATTTATAAATAGGGTTTTTAATATAAATAAAGGGCTACGCCGAGCGCAGCATGATACGACCGCAGCATGTCGTCCACTGAAATTTGAAAAAGTGTAATTTAAAGTAAGTATGGACATAGGAAAGAGCTTGACACAATAATTAGATGGACACAATAAGGAGATTGACCAAGTAATTAGCTGGACACAAACTAGGGAAAATAAAAATTAGCTCTTATGACTCCTTATGATTCCTCTTTGACCCTCTATAGCTCAGAAACGGTAAGAGCTACGGCCAATCCATTGACATGAGGCTGAAAGCTTATATCAAGAGGAATCAAAAGAAAAAAATTCCATCGAAATGCGATGAAAAATAAAAATTTAAGGTAATCTGTAAATTTACGATTTTGGCCCCCTTCGGCCCCTCATAGCTCGGGAACGGCAAGAGCTACGTCAAATCCATTGAAATACTACTGAAAGCTTACATCAAGTAGAATCCAAAGAAAAAAAATTCCCATCGAAATCCGACGAAAAATAAATTTTTTAGGTTATCTGTAAATTTACGATTTTGGCCCTTCAGCCCCTCATAGCTCGGAAACGCCAAATCTGCTGACATATAACTGAAAGCTTACATAAAGAGGAATCAAAGAATAAAATCCCATCGAAATTCGATGAAAAATAAAAATTTTAGGTTATCTGTAACTTTACAATTTTGGCCCCTTTCAGCCCCTCATAGCTCCGAAACGGTAACAGCTACGCCAAATCTGTTG
>MJUU01047713.1:0-16206 GCA_002080025.1 Modiolus philippinarum | reverse complement strand
GAAAATATAGGTCAGAGAGACCCAATTTTCTTGGAGGCTGTGAGAAAGCCCAAGACGCACCTGCATACAAAGTTTGATGATCCTAACATGCATAGTTGCAGAGATATATGCCCAAATGCGGACGTGGACGTAGACGTAGACGCGGACGCAGACGCCGGGGGTACTCCAATAGTCAACCTCAACTTCGTTGAGGCGAACTAATTAAATTATATTCCCCCTAGTAGCCATCTTGGATGAATTGCAAACATTTGAGACACATTTTTTTAAGGATATCATCTAAAATGAGTCTAAACAGTGAGGTAGTTCTACAAGAGAAGATTTTAAAATGGGATAAATGATTACTCAGACAGCATGACACAGTAACTGATCAAAGATTGCTCAGCCGATATGAAGATATCAATGATTAGTCAGATAGTAAAAACAGTAACTGATCAATTATTGCTCAAACAGCAAGACATTTGAGCAATCAACGATTGTTCAGACAGCATTACACAGTAAGTGGTGAATGCTTGCTCAGCCTGCATGATGTTATCAATTATCACTCAGAGAGCATGACACAGAAAGTAATCAATGAAGTGATCAATGATTAAATAGTAACTGATCAATGATTGCTCAAACAGCATGACATTTAAGTAATCAATGACGTTTCAGAGAGGAATGACAGAGAAAGTTATTGTTCAGAAAGCATGATACAGTAAATGATCAATGACTTCTTTGACAGCATGGCATAGTAAGTGATCAGTGACTGCTCTACTAGCATGAAACAGTTAGTGATCTTTGACTGCTAAAACAGCATGTTTTATAGTATGTTTTATGTTTTATAGTTTGCATAGTAAGTTATCAATGATTGCTACAGTATGACAGAGAAAGGTGATAAATGACTGGTCAAACAGCATGACAGAGAAAGTGATCAATGATTGCTCAGACAGCATGACACATTAAGTGATCAATGATTATTCACTGTATGGAGTCCTTCTCCAGGTCTCAACACAACCAATGAAAAATCTCAAAACGACAACGCGTCATCATTGCATGTTCCATTTATTTGAACAGTCTTGAATATACAGTGTTTTTACCATTCATTTGGATACAAAATCCATTCAGAGATGCTATATTAGAATTAAGATTTTTAAGAGCTCGTTTTACCCTAAGAATGATCTCATCAAATTTATACCTGTCACTTTATCATGCTTGTCAACTTCTGAAAAATCCTGAAAAAATTCATTTATATATATCATAATTATGTATAATGACTACCATTTCTGTTAGGGGTCCTACATGAGGTCTGTACACAAGCAGCATTTTTTTCTCAATTTTCACAATCACCATGGAGAAAATCTCTAAATAGATAGTAAAGTGTCTCAACTGTGGATGACCAAAGCTGCAAGCAGCGTAAGCACAAAGTGCTAAGCACACAGCAATGTGTCTCAGTTTTCTGTATAACCATCACAGCATGCAGAGTTCTTAGGTCAGGAAGTCTCTTAACAGAGAGAGTATATGAATCTAACACCAGGGCAAGGGTCAGACAGAAAAATCTCCAAGGGTAAGATTTCAAGTACTCGGTCGAAGCTTGCTGAGTTGGAGAAGCTAGAAATCTTAACCTAGGATGTCTGAGATTTTTCATCTGGCACTATCACTGGTGACTGATTAATTTTATTCCCCCCAGAATCCAAAATAATAAACAGCTGAGCCAAGAGCGCATGATATGCCCGTCCCCACTTTAAAAGCAAACTGATTAAATGATTCTTGAAATTAAGAACTCCATATGATCAAACAATCATATCCAACAATCTTGCAAAGTTTCAAGAAAAATGAATAATGCGTTCTCTAGCTAAAATATGACGTGTGGACAGAAATGGTATTTCATGCTTTTTTGAAATAATCAAAGTCCCATAACTCTGGAACGAAAAATCCATCGACAAAATAAAATAATAGGGAGCTTTCTCTCGTCATACCCAACAATCCTGCAAAGTTTCAAGAAAAATGATCAAGGCATTCTCTAGTTAGAGTACGACATGTGGACGAAAATTGAGATTTCAAGCTTTTTTGAAATAATCAAAGTCCCATAACTCTGGAAAGAAAAATCCATTAACAAAATAAAACGATAGGGAGCTTCCTTCCGTCATACCCAACAATCCTGCAAAGTTTCAAGAAAAATGATCAAAGCGTTCTCTTGTTAGAGTACGACGTGTGGACAGACGGACAGACAGACAGACGGACGGACGGACAGACACCAGTATACCATAATACGTCCCATCAAAGACGGGCGTATAAAAACTAGAGCTGTCGGCAAAGCAAGACTAATACCCCCCGCAACTGCATTTGAGTACCAAGGCATGTCATTTTGAAATTTGACCTTCAGCCACATGGTAATTGGAAAGTAAATCTAACAGAAATAAAGCCTGTCAAGACTGAAATTACAGGTTTTATTCCAATCATTTCATATCTGGTACTTCATTTAAAAGGTAATACATTAAATTATATATAATCGGTGGATACAAAGCTGATTTAACCAAGCTTTTGGCACAAAATGTGCAAGGATTTACTATCATTAAGGTCAAAGGTAAGGTCACAGTGACCTAAATTTGGTACGCGACACATCGTCTTCCCATGATGCATCCACACACCAAGTTTGATAATCCTAGGTGCTACAGTACAAAAGTTCTGCTCCGGACACGAAATGCACATGGTTTTACTATCATAAAGGTCAAAGGTCAAAGTCAAGGTCACAGTGACCTAAATTTGGTATGCGACACATCGTCTTCCCATGATGCATCCACACACCAAGTTTAATAATCATAGGTGCTAAGGTACAAAAGTTCTGCTCTGGACACGAAAGGTGACGGACGGACAGACAGACGGACAGACGGACAGACATGGTGATTCCTATATACCCCCCCCAAACTTCGTTTGCGGGGGTATAATAAAGCAAATCACCATCGAAACACCATTGTTGACATCAGTGAATTACTTCCCTTTTCCTGACATCATAATGGATGTTATAATGCATGAAGCATGCATTCTCGTTCAGGGTCATTTCAGTGCCAAAGATTTACGTATCTATGGCCTGTTTTAGTTCAATTCTTCTCTTTCAAAGGCAATCAATGTATTAAATTACATACTGTTTGATTCATATAGACTAAGCCGAGTATATTGATAGGATTAAATATTGGGGGAATAAATGTGTGTAGCTTGTCTTACATCCCCCTGTGTCAGACAGAAAAATCTTGCACCACGAAAACAACAGATTCCCTTATCCAAGGTGGGAGAACAATGTTTCTCATTTTTGTTTAATTAAGCACACAGACGTTCAGGAAATATCTATGCACAAAATGATACATCTCAATACATCTGATTTTCATCACAACAATGATAAAGAAAATATTTACATCATGCTCAGATACCATTATATACAGTGATCATGGATATCATTGTATGGAGTCTTTTATCAAGTCTCTACACAACCAATGAAAATCTCAATACACAAATATTATCTTCACTGCATGTAATGTATAAATAAAAGATGTGCATGACCTGTTCACAGTGTATTGAAAAAAAGCTTCCAACTGTCCAAGTTGATGCCTGTTTTAATTTCTACAGAAGTTGTTCCAGCTACCAGGAATAAAAACTCTTCAACATGAAATGAAAGGCCTCATCAATCACTGACTAAACCCAAGTCACCTCATTTTTGAAAATAATTTAAATAATTTAGCGATCAATGGCTGCTCAGACAAAATGACACATTAAGTGATCATTAATTAATCATTGTATGGAGTCCTTATCAAGGTCTCAACACAACCAATGAAAAATCTCAAAACGACAACGCATCATCATAGCATGTGTACTTCAAAATCAACAAATATGTATTGTAAGCATATTTTTCACAACTCAGCATAGAACTGTATTTATAAAGGAGAATATTTCTCTAAACAAGATGAGACTTGTGAAAGACTAATACCCTTAGAGGAAACCTTGAGCATGAATATTAAATAATGTGGCTCTGAGGAAATAATTTGTATTTATGAATTCTATGGTATCAATTGAAAGTGGGAGACATAATCACAAGAAATACTGTAAACCGGGAAATTTTTGTGCCGTCTTTATGTCGCGGTAAATTGACAGGATTTTAGTTCGCACAGTTTTAAGTTCGTGCTGCCAAATTTTTGACAATTGACTTCAATTATAGATAAGTATATTCACGCCGTTTTATTTTCGTGCTTCCATTTAAAACGTGAAAATTGCGCAAATAAAACTGCCGCGAAATTTCCCCGTTTACAGTACTGATGTGAAATATGAAGTGCAAATCACTTATCTGCAAAAGATATACCAAATGTTAAAGACTTTAACAATAAACATCTCCAATACTGTTTAACAGTTAATAAAAGAACACTTGAAACACTGCATCCGAAAATATCAAGATTTTTTTTTCAATATTAGAGGGGGATAATCTTATTCTAAATAATCAATACTAAGTAGTTGAACAATTTTTTTACAGCAAATCCAGTGTCATGGTCAAGGTCACAAGGTCATATATTCTGGAGCTAATCTTAAATGATCTTGCCGAAAGGATATAACTAACAATGAAAAAGATCTACCCTGCAACGTTAAAAGTTTTTATGCAGGTATTCACATTCCAAGGTCAAGTTGACGAAGTAAAATAATATGTTACCAACTGTAAGTTTTTGTCAAAATATTAAAGCTCTATAACTTATCATTCAAAAGATATAACAAATGCTAAAATTTGATATTTTTTTCTCAAAAAGTTGGTCACATGCAAGGTCTGGTTATGAGCTCATATTTCTGGTCTAGTTTGGAAGGTCTTGCCACAAGAAATACATATTCAAAATACCACTAACCATTCAAAAGATATACCATAGGTGCCCTGTGTAATCAGGATACCAATATACCGTGGTTAATTTTTTAGACTGTACATTCCAGATATCTCATGTATTTTGACAAGTGACATATTTCATATACATGTATATGTACATTTGTGTATTTTAATCAGTTAAATGTATTGATATGGTCATTTTTCAGGGATGCATTTCTATGAGAAAACTTGATCTGTAAATGCATTATTCTAAATTTTTGCCACCATCTCGTTATTTATGAGGTCTGTTATTATTGAAACACAACCCAATAATAGATGGTTGACAGATCATACTGGTGGTATACTGTGGTACATACTGTTACTGGACTAAATATTTTGGTGTATCATGGTTAGTCTTGTAGAAATTGTCTACAAATTCAGCAGTGGGTCCCACATATGACTTCCATCATCACAGTGAAATAAGAAGTCAGGAAATACAGTTGATTTTATATGGCTCGTTCTGCACTAACTCAAACACCTCATTATGGCACATTGTCACGGTAACAAAATTTTCCCTGGATGTTGACCTACCAACAGAGATGCATGCATATGCAAGGTTACATGATCCTACCATGTATAGTGGCCGAGATCTGAACTTGTCCGAAAACTTCATGTAAATCAATCAAGCATAAATATAGGTCAAAGTGACTTAACTTTGCCTGGATGTTGACCTACCATCAGAGATGCATGCATGTGAAAGGTTACATGATCCTACCATGTATAGTGACTGAGATCTGAACTCATCCAAAAACTTAAATGTAAATTAATCAAGCATAAAATATAGGTCAAAGTGACCTAATTTTGTCTGGATACTGACCTACCATCAGAGATGCATGCATGTGCAAGGTTATATGATCCTACCATGTATAGTTGCTGAGATCTGAGGCCTAAATTAAAATATTGTATATTTGCCCTCAGCCGACCGACCGTATAAATTCGTTGCGACTGAAATTCTTTTATTTGCCTGTACATATGTTGTACCAATACAATTTTATTTTATTTCATTTTCGTTCCGCCCCGAAATCTTATTTTTATAATTACCGATCAAATTTTATTTTTCGGAATTTCAGGATTTTTTTCATAATTTTTAAGCAATGAAGACCTGTTGATAACACAAAATATGTGTTTAGCACGATTTCATTAAACGTGGTTTCTGTTAGTCCTTCGTTTGTTCATTTCGTTTATATTCAACATTTCCATTGGATTCTAGTGTGCATATTTTCTGATTGACGTGTACAGGACTGACATTTATACGAAACAAGTGTCTGTGCTATCATGGTGAAGATCTGATACCGTTCATATTCAGTGTTTTCAATGGACTTTTGCATCTTTTTCTGATTGCCGTGGCGTGGTCCATATTGTTTATATTCAACGTTTTCATCGGATTTTTGCTTTTTTTTTTCTGACTACGGTTCATTTTGTTTTTCTGACTGCCGTACCCACTGCAGTCAGAAATATACAATAAGTCCAATGAAAATAAGTACGGCAGTCAGAAAAAATACAAAGTCCGATGAAAACGTTTATATTAACGTTACTGGCCGAGTACCCATTCTCGCCAGGTACCCAATCTCGCCATTCATAACTTTTTTGCTAACTAAAAATGGTCAATTTAAAATTTATCTATTGTTTGAAATAAACAAATAATCAACTTTACAGGGAACCAAAACTTTCATAGAAAAATCTTAAAACATTTTGTACAAACGTCAAGTGGCGAGATTGGGTACCTAGCAAGAATGGGTTCTGGGCCAGTAGGGTTTCTACCAATGGATTCTTTTTGTTTAAAGCATGGCGAACATCGCCCTGTGTAAAAATTCAGGAACTTGAGAACAAGGGGGTTTAAGAAAGTTTCAGTTAAAACAAAATAAGCAAATGAATAGAAAAGTGACTCTTACAAGTCCTTATGCTGATTTTGTTTATAGTTGCGGTCCGCAAAATCAACAATTACAAAATGACATACAGAGCTAGGGCCCTTCAGATAATGTATGCTGGCACAACAGAAATATGGGACCATGTACGTGGCCAGTGCAGAATTTTGAGACACAGATCAGGAGCCCTGTGTCGATGAGGCACTTGAGCAGGACAATATTACGGTCAAGTTACACGTTCTTTTAATGATACAGTCTCAACAGTTCTCAATTCAATTGTCCGACAATCAAGTCCGTGCCCCTGTAGACCAAATTTCTAAAGTGACAGTGCCAACCAAACCGGCCGAACTGAATGCATTTGAAGAGATTCTGAGTGTATCAGGAACAATGAAGACATCCCATCTTCAAATTTGTCCAAAGGCATCATCTTTAAATAGTAGGGATATATTGATGGTGTAAAAGTATTTATTTAATACCATGGCTCAGTACAAATATGGCTGTAAAATCTACAAGGTTGGAGATAATGTCAGTAAAATCACCATAACAAAACATTTAAAAATTATATCCTCATACCTGCCAACTTTTGAAAATCTCCATGGGGGTTTTTATGCGCGACCTTCCTTCTCAGTCGTGTGAAATTTCGCGGCGTTTTGAGAGAAGTTTTTGTCTAATACTTGATGCTCTTTTTTATCAAATACAAAAATCTAGGTGATATATAAGATTTTACTTTTTATTGAAGGAGGCAAGACATTCCTCTTTCATTGTGTTTTGGGCATTTCTGTTGGTTCTTAAATATTTTTGGTCAAATAAATAAGTTGTTAACTGTTTTTGGACCATTTTGTGTTTTATGCTCTGTTAAATTTTAACTTACTATAGTAGTCTTATCTGTTAAAGGGAAACAAAAAGCAGTGCTTGCTGTTCATCATTATGTTGCTCTTATTAGAATTTAGAGTTGACTGTTTTTGGGAAAATTAAAGATTGTAAGCTTGTTAATGAAACCACTCTCTCTCCTTTATTATTTGCCTGATGTACATCTTCTGCATTTCTCCTTTTATTCCATTCTTGTATAAATAAAGCAAGCATTAAATTTTTTAAATATTTTTTGCCTTTCCTGATTCAGTCAAAAGAGTGGTGTTCTGGGATTTTGAGTGACCTTTCATGCATTACAGTACCAAGTTTGTAAACCTTGTTAAGACTACTCAGTTCAACTATGCAAACTCTGCAGAACGGGGAACTTGCAACGATAGCCATCCATGGAACTGTCAAGTGTGGTGCTTGCAGCTCATTGTATCAGGGATTGTGAACCTTGATTCCTAACTCAAGAACTGTTCACTATGATTGCCGGTGGTCCATCCAGTTACATAACTTTATTTGTGTCGCCGAAGCCTTAAAATCAACAAAAAATCAACCAAACTCGTCATATTAATGATTGTTTACATGCCAGCTCCAATCAGCTGTTTTTCACTCTACAACCGCGTGATCGATGTAAACCCGATTCTGATTGGCTAATATCGAGAATATAGTTAACTCCCTTTCGAGAATTTGGATTATCGCCCTTTCAACAGCCAAAATCGTGTAAACAAACATTTTTTCGTGCGAATTTCTTCAAAATCATGTTTTATGCCAAATTTTTGTTTCACGATCGTGACATCGTTACAGAAGGTTAAAATCGTGTAGATCACGCCAAAATCATGAAAGTTGGCAGGTATGTATCCTTTCGTGAATTATGCAAGAGGGTGGACATGGACAGTGGAGGTGGGAAGCAGGGGTAGGAACGGAAGGAACTTAAAAGGGGAGGGAAGCAGGAATAAAGGGGTGAGAACTGGGAGTAGAAAGGTTGTAAGCAGGGATATATTGGGGGTGAATGGAGAGGGAAATTGTATACCCCTCTCCACCTCTCATGCGTTACCATGCTGTTCTATGACAGGTTTACTCACTGTATGAAACTTAATATAGTTGAGCAGAGAATAGTTACTTTTATGTTTGAAAGCAGTTTCTGATTTGAGTCATAGATTGACGGTGGATTTTCACAATTTTAATGTAAGAAGCATTCGTAAAAAGTACAAAATTGTCTTAGAATTATCTCTGATTTGTGCTTAAATATACAAGTAAGTCTACTGCAAATTCACAGACTGTTCATCAACATGTTGTACATGTATGCTTAACCAAACATTTTATGAACAAAAGTAGGGACATTACCGTTTTGACCTCAGTCAGACTGTTCATTTGTGGCTTAATCCACATATTCAACAGGATTTTGTCATGTACGTTTACTCCATATGCCATTATTTTCCATTATTCTGTATTGGGAAGGAAGTCTAATATCAACAAATATACACATAAACAATTTACTTTACCCATACATAATCCAGTTCAAAGTGTGAAAGTATGTAAACCAAATAAAAATGCCCCCAAATACTTTATTCAATAAGGAGTTAAAAAAAAATAAAATATTTTGCCTACCTACCTACAAGTGGCAAATTTTTCACCTACCCAAATAATTTTTTGACCAAACAAAATAAAATATTTTACCTACCTACCTACCTACCCTATGTCAAAAAGTAGGGTCGGAAAAGGGCAAACAAACAATATTTTAATTTAGGCCTGAACTCGTCCGAAAACTTGAATGTAAATCAATCAAAACATATAATGTAGGTCAAAGTGACCTAATTTTGCCTGGATGCTGACCTATTACCAGAGTTGCATGCATATGCAAGGTTACATGATCCTACCATGTAAAGTGCCTGAGATCTGAACTCGTCAGAAAACTAGAATGTAAATCAATCAAGTGTAAAATATAGGTCAGATAGACCCAATTCTAGGAGGCTGTCAGTCAACCCAAGATGCACCTGCATAGTTGAGGAGATATATGCCCAAATGCAGACACGGATGTAGACGTAGACCCGGATGTCCAGGGTACTAAAATAGTCGCCCTCAACTTTGTTGAGGCAAACTAAAAACTAAAGCTGTCTCAAACTTTTTTCTGGACCATTTGCTCAAGTTTAAACACATTCCAACCTCGAAAGCCCAAACACCCCTCTAGCTCAAACTGCTTTCACCACTACCTTGTGTGTTGGGCTTTTCAATATCATGCAATAAATACACCTAAATTGAATAGGCATAGTTATCTATATATACAACCAGATGTCCAGCAGACCTTACTATGAATATGTATTCATATCAAGTCATAGAAAATAAAATATCAGAATGCTCAGATACCATAATATGCAGTGATCATAGATTTCATTGTATGGAGTCTTTTATCAAGTCTCTACACAACCAATGAAAATCTCAAAGGACAAACGTTATCTTCATGGCATGTCATAGAAAATATATCATGGTCATACACCTTTTTTTTACAACACTCATTGATATCACTGTAAGGAGTCTGTACATAACCCTGGACAAACATTATCTTCACTGCATTGTAATCTATATACAGTATAAAAGTCAAACATGCCCTGGTTTAGGGTACAAGATGTGTTTGTGAAACACTACATATGCCCCCAGATACTTGTCATTTATACATTTTTTTACCCCTGTGACCTTGACCTTTGATCTGACCAAATTTTTTAAGGCATATCCATGTTCCTCTTGACTAGGCCTATACCAAGTATTAAAAGTCTACCTTACATAGTACAAAAGTAAGTTATTTTCTTAATAAAATTAAACTCCAAATTTAACGCCTTTATTCTAATATGGGTGGAGCCGCTTTGGGCCTCTTGTTTATTGAAAATGGTTTGACTTGTTCAATGTATTTTTTTTAAACTTTCTACAAGAAACTTGCAGAAAAATACTGCATCAAGATCCGACAAAAAATATTTAAAAATCATGTTTTCAATTTGGCACCCTTTGGGCATCTTGTTTTGCCAAAAACAGTAAATGCTACCTCAAATCTGTCGACTTAAATCAGTTGCGCAATTTTATTAGCAATAAAATAAAGCAAACCCCGTCTAAATATGACAAATAATAAGGATTCTACAGTCAAATATGGGAAAACAGCCAATTTAACCCTTTTTTAACCTGTGACCTTGACCTTTGACCTGACCTAAATTTTTTTTGCATATTTATGTACCTCTTGATTAGACCTATACACTTGCTAAGTATGAAAAGTCTATCTTACATAGTTCAAAAATTATAGCCAAGGTAAAAGTTTCGGATGCACAGACAGACACACAGACAGACAGGACAATCAAAGCATGGAATGCTGTTAAGGCAGGTTCCTGGGTATTCCAGAAGTTCTGTAATTATTACTTTTTTGCTGAAATCTTGACATTTAATTTTTTCAAGAATTAAAATCTGAAATTTTCCTTCCCGGTTTCGGTTGTCTTTTCAGTTTTTATATGGGTTGCTGGCAATTTATTTAAACTCTATTTATTTACATTTCATTGTCTTGCTCCTCTTTGTTGGTATAGGAGCTTTCGCCGTGACGTCACAGGCCTGAAAAATTTACCTTGGTTGGCAAGAAATCGTTGTCACTGATTAGGGTCATAAAATTGTCATTTTCAATTAACAAGTNAGAATTTGTTATTTGATGTAAATTTATAATTCTTTTTGATCGTAATTACGGAATGTTTACACTTTTACAGGATGTAAAAATTAACATTTGTTTCCATTTCAATGCGTTTAAAATTAGTGTATTTGTAAACCATATAAATTTTCAAAAATTCCACAATTTTGAAATGCACATTGGAAAATATTTACTCATTTTAAAAAAAAGTAAATCGGTAGAAAAAATATGAATATCTCAATATTTAACATGCATTTTACAGATCCAAAATCGTGCATATAATAAAAAAGTTATCAAAGATCAACAATTCTATTGCAATGCTATATTATGATAATTCTTCAGGTTTGCCAACCAAAAATGCTAATTTGCATATGTAAATTAGATTTTGTGACATCACTAATTGGATTCGCGGAAGCTCCTATATGCTGGCATAATGTTGGCCCAACGTCGTAAGTATTTTTACGTTGGCCGAAGGTTTGCCAATTGTTGGTAATCTGTTGGCTTAATGTCGACAGAGTATCATTGTCCCTGTCAACTTCTTCCTCAGGTTGATCCGTTCTTTGACGATCCGATTCAATCTCAGTTTGCTTTAGTCTTTCCCTTCTATTTCGATTAAGTCAAGATATACCATTTATTTCATTTACTCAAAAAGTATTGTTAGTTCTAAATTTTCTCTGTATATATAAATACTTCATTTTATTTAATTTAATTACTGAAAACACAAAAAGGCAAAAAAATAAAAGATAACTTTTAGAAAGAGATAATGAAAATACTTCTGGGTTTCGTCCTAATTATAATGAAATACATGTTACTTGTATTATGTATAATTCACACAGTTAATGTAAATAAAAACATGTGAATAAATGATAAAACTTACAAATATTATAATAAATTCGAAATTTCCTGTCTTCATATTAAAGTATCTTATAATTATGAGAAATGAAGAAAAACTTAAATGTCTATCTCCTTCGAATATTCTAAAGTATACCACTATAGCCAGTTGCTATGACAACCAAAAATTTAGATGTATGAATGCCATATGTTTGACCTCAGGGCAATTAAAACTTCGCATTATCAGAGAACGCATGCCGACAGCAAAACAGGATATCCAATTCGTTTTGGTCATTTATCATCAAATATATATTTGATTCTCACTTTTTAAAGTTTTATTTGTATTTAATTACCTATGAATTATCAAATTATTAATTTCTGGAATAATCTGCAATTAGAAAAGCAATTAAAATATTGTATTCAATGAATTCTATAAATGTCCCAACGTTGGTCCAACGTTGAATGAATGTATCTAGACGGTAGAAATAAAAAAAACAACATCTATACTGACATATTAATAGTTTTTAAAAAGCACATCCTTGAAGAGATATATTAATGCCCTTAAAAGAAAAGTATATAAACCTGAAAACATTTAACTACAGCACATGAACAGCTATTCTCTAAAGGCTTAAAATTCGTTCCGACAAGACAGAAAACTGACATGGGAACACTAATTTCTGATATAAAAACGTGGGAGAGACGAATTCGATTACGCGAGTGTTTTTTAAAAAGGATAAAGATGAGGACCCAGAGGAAATAAAATACAAAAAAAAAAAAATAAAAAAATCTGATTTTACACCATCCCTCGGTCGTGATAAATGGCTAGAGATTTACGTAGAAGAGGTCAGGGATGACATTATTAAAGGATTGAAGAAAGATTTCAAATTAAACATATCAACGGCCGAAGAAAAAGCAATGCTGGATGTATTTGTGATGAAACAATAGTCGTACGACCAAGCGATAAATCATCCGGTATCGTAATTTTAGACACAAAGGATTACATGTATATTGAAATGAAACCACCAATTCATTTCTTTAACATTTTCAACTAAAATTTGGAATTTTCAAACCTCCCTGGACAATTTATCTTAAGTTTAACCTTGCCAAGACCATATATGTTGTGAAAGGCACATATCTGCTCTACATTATATCAAATTTTCATCATACCTTTAAAGCCTTCTAAGAGATTCCCGGTGTGTCAGGGAAAGCCACCTATAAATACGTACCACGACGTCACAACATTACGCAAAAATAGTCATTGGGAATTCCCCTCCTTTAAGTGATCTAAAATTACACCTGGTCAATTGACCTTGGTCTTGAAATAAACCTAATATATCAATGTTTAAATTGGTTCATCATTCATCAAATTCCCGTGAATAGTTTTAAAGGTACAAGAATACAAAGTCTATCTTTAAATTCAAAAGGTATATTTTCCAACTCTGATTGGTTTGATACCTTAGGGACCGACCATTTAACTTGAAGGGGGGGGGCTATGGTTTTTTTCTAAAAAAATATTTTGGATCTGATTTTATGTAAAAAAAATATTTTGGCTGCCAAAATGATGAAAAAAAATTTTCTGAATGAGGCTTTCTGCCCAAAAAAATAATGTTAATTTTGGAAAAAAATATTTTGTTGATACGCGTGCCAAAAATAAATAATTTGTTTCGCGCGAAGCGCGAAAAAAATTTTCTGTCCAGAAAAAAAAACCATAACCCCCCCCCCTTCAGGTTAAATGGTTGGTCCCTTAAAGCGTTAATAAAGATTTGGCTAACAACAACACCTACAAAGAAACAGATAATAGATATGACGAGCAAGATCGAGAAATTAAAAGATCGATAGAAAATACATGTATGTACAAAAATAGATAAATTACAAAAGAAATGAAATCATACTTCATGCCAAAAGGTTCCCGAGCTGGAAAAGTGAAGTTGTAGAACACGAACTTTCCGAAAACGTAAATAAAAAACTATTTTTATCAAAGACACCACAGATTTTCTTAACAAAATCAGTAAAATATCACAGCCGCTATCTCCTAATGCTATCATGTTTTGTTTGGATAAAAAGGCCCTTTACCCAAGTGTCCCTAGAAAAGAAGCCCGAGAGGCATGCATAGAAGCATTAGAAAATCGTACTACAAAGAATCCCAATACGGAATGTGTTATTCAAATGTTAGATTTGGTATTAGAAAATAATAATTTCAGTTTCAACGGGAAACACTACACACAAACAGAAGGGACGGCAATAAGATCGCGTTTGGGCCTGAGTTATTCCTGTACTTATTTAGGAAAATGGGAGAAAGAAATATTTATGAAAAGCAAGAACCAACCGAAATGTTATTGGCGATATGTTGACTTGGGAAAACGGACTGGACGCGCTACACGAATTTCACAAATTAACTAACTCAATACACCCCAATATACAGACAGAACTTCGATATTCAACAAAAAGGCTGGAATTCTTAGATGTTAATGTTTTAACAAAGAAATTACCATCAAAACAGATCTTTATTCTAAGGAAACAGACAAACACGTGTACCTAGATATGAACTCTTGTCATCCAAGAAACGTAAAGACGGCAATTCCGTATGGCTTAGGAATCCGCGTAAGAAGAATCTGTTCTGAAGAAAATGATTATAGAAAACAACAGCAGTAAAATACCGAAGGAACAAGGGAAGCGAAGACCACAAAAATCGAAATCCAAAGACATTGCAAAAACGGCAACAGAAAAACAAAGACAAAACAAGGACGTGAGACAGCTACAATGCACGGAAATAAAAAGACGACATTAAAAACTAAGGCACTCATAGTGTGAACTCTCATGAAAACCGGGAGTGACATCAGATGCTTCAGAAGGTTAAGCATGTCCTGCTCCGCTAGCGTCACCCGTCACACTATCAATGAGTCAATCCAAGGTTGAGTCAAAACCGGTTATGTCAAATCCGTGAAGACGTGAAATCTAGCTGAAATCCAAGGAAACAGCTAGACACGTCATATCTGTCAATGATATAATGGTGACAGTCATAAAATTTCTGAAGGGGTGAAAGCAACAAAGGCTGAACAAATCCCTGACTAAGCAACTTTTGGGACAGTAACGAATCAACTGTGAAATGTACATTCCATAGGCTGGAGAGGTAGGTATATTGCTGCTCAGAAAGTTAAATTCACAATTGGGAAGTTAAAATCTAGCTTAGATTTCAAACGTCCATCTTCATCAATGTATATAAACAGATCTAAGTACGAAGCTGAAGTACAAATGTAGGTGTGTCAGTAGTCTCTTTAATTTCAAGTTCATTTGGATAGATCTGTGTAAATATTCCTTGAATTTTGGATTATTAAGAGAAAGTACATCGTCTATGTAGTGGAAGCTGAAATTAAATGACTGGGCTAAATGTTTGTGTTTTCTGTGTTAGCCCTTGTAAAATTACTTGACCTCATACCAGAAAAGAAAGAGATCAGCTAAAAGCGGCGCGCAGTTAGTTCCCATGGGAATCCCGATTGTTTGTTGAAAAGAGATCAGCTAAAAGCGGCGCGCAGTTAGTTCCCATGGGAATCCCGATTGTTTGTTGAAAAACGCGACCTCCAAATTCGACAAAAATATTATCTATTAAAAATTCCAACATCTTGATTATGTCATTCTCCGTGTACTTCTTGTTTGACTCAGTGTGGTTCTTTACAAAATATGTTTTGTCTTTCCCTACTACTAAGTAAGTATATCTGCGTTCTCCGTTTTTAGTGCAGAAACATTGATGTATCAAATAAGAAATTATTGTTTTCAATTTATTGTGTTGCAGGGTAGTATAAAGAGTAGAAAAATCAAAAGTTTGTATGCTGTGGCAATGGGTAAGACTGCTAGAGGATAGCTGTTCAAGAAAATCTTTAGATAAGGTCAGACTCCACTAAATATTTTCCATAGGCGGCCAATATAACGTTTTTTGAATTTTCTTAATTACCTGAAGTTCACTTTATACGGCGATGTGATTTTCTCAAAGCGGCACGTCTGCCAAGTAACATATCCAAACGATGACCCAACTTTAAAGTCAAATAAGAAATTTCTATCGCCCAACCAAACTGGGGTATGCAAATTACCCATTTTGCCTGTCAGATCCTTGGGTAGCATGTACTCATTGATGA
>MJUU01047707.1:5560-24949 GCA_002080025.1 Modiolus philippinarum | reverse complement strand
CAACAGGGAGTGCGGGGATAGCTGTCGTTTCCGACAACATCTAGTTCTTATTACGCTTGAACTTGATTTTTCTTAAGAAAAAATTCGAAATTGTCATTGTTTAACTCTGATTTCTGTGTACACAAGATTAATGATGCAACATATCAGTCACATTTACTTTTGTAAGAACATATCTAAAAATTTTCAACATAACAATTAACTGTTGAATATGCCTGAAATTCCTAGTGAGATTCAGTTGTCGGAGCTTAAGCTTTAATGAATTTAATTAATTCATTTGTCATATATATGGCTTATTTAATACCTGAATTAGAGAAATAAAAAATATCAAATATATATTTGTTCAATATTAGGACTTATCACCAGAAGACAATATAATCTTTAACATGTTTTTGTTTATCTAAAATTAGCACCACATAACTATGGCTTCTTCAAATTATGGCCTATCGACATGATTGACTGTTGAATTGACATTGATCAAATGTACTTCGAAGAAGGACAAATCAGGCAAAACTTGTGTCGGACTATCAAAAATTATCAGCCAACAGGACCACATGTCAGGTAAAATAATTGATTGTTCCTATATGTGATGAAACTGTAGGCCCTGTAAATTTATTTTCGGTCTAGCAGCTTTTCTTAATTTGCCTGACCAAATGTCCTGCAAGGCCCCTAAACTTTTTGATTTGTTTGGAAGTGATTCTTTCATGTTTTCTCATGTTTTCAAACTTGTTTTTTTAAGTTCCAGTTATACTCTTGTCCACTTACGACTCTGAATGTTGTACATAAAAAAAAAAGTACATAAGTGTTCTTACTTACTTTTAGCATAATCTTGATATATGGAAATAAAATAAACATACATTTCAACAGCTTTTAATCAAACTTAATCATCAAGCATTAACAAAATTAAATAACATATATGTATAGAATATAAGGTAAAATTGTACCCTTTGATTACATTATCATTTCTTTACATTTAAGTACTCAAATCTTCTTTAGAATTGTGAAAATCAACAAAATATTAGCAAAAAGTATTATGTCATGTTTACTTTGTCAATTAGCACATCAATGTAAACAATGAAATATACATCTACAATAACCATTAGGATGTTGCAAATTCTTTTACTAATCAATAGTCAATTTCCCAGATTTTTTGAAAACTAATTTTCCTTTTTTTTTAAATTGTTCTATCAAATGATTAAGTTAATTACCAATAAGCAGAATAACAGAAGTTTTATTTCTGATACTTCAAATATTGTCCACCCACAAGTGGGCTTGTCCTTTTTTCAAATCAAAAACAAAACTTACATTATTCTATACATATATTTCTTTTTTTTATCACACACTAAATCTGTAGTCATGTTAGACCAAGTATACCATTATTTACATAATTAGTCGACTTTTGTACTCAGCTTCACGTCCCTCCACTTGGGAGTGAAGAGACCGGTCTGTAAACTGCCATATGACCCTCAGTGCGATGAACTATTTGTAAAATTTTTCTTTCTGTCAAATCTTTAAATCAGATCAGATCTAATGTCAACATTTAACCTGAGCCAGGAAACATCTGTATAAAATTCTAAAATCAACTATTTTCCAGGAATAAAAAAATTTTGGGCAGTTTCATTTAGAATGGCTTGCCAGAGACAAGAATCTACTAATTTATTTAATTTCGCTTTATCAGACCTTTCTAAGACTGATCGTTACTTATTTTATACTAAACAAAAAAATTGGCAGATGACATTAAAAAAGATCGATTTGTTTAAATACTAAACAAAAAATAAAGCAGATGACATTAAACAACCACATGTAAACAACATCAATATGCTAAAATACATCATACAATATAAAATTAAAATCTTTAAGGATTACTTATTTGAAATATCATTAGAATAATTGAGAACACAAAAGAGCTGTAGGACCTAAAATGATAAACATTATTTGTATAATATTTGTTTCTAATAAACAAGTACATAATGTACTATATATATAAGCAATATATGGATATCAACAACTTCGCAATTGGTATAAACAATTAATTGTATGGTTGATTCTCTCAAGTTCAGGCAATCATATTTAAATTTAAATGGTCCCTCACTGTGTCAGATTTAAGGTTCTGCCATTTCAGTAATTTGAAATGGCATAACTGTAAATATATTTGTTTCAGAACCTTTTGAATTTCAATTTGTTTCCAGTACAAATTTTCACTGGCTGATACTTCATTTTTTTGGTTTATTCTTGGAAAATTCCAGCAACAAAATGCACTGTTGTATATGTCTTTTATCACTGTCATGTACCCGATATGGAATGGTCACTCTAAGATGGCTGATATAAACATTAGGAAAAGGTATGTGCATACTATAAGGTCAATATGGTCGTTATATAATGCTTTAACAGTGAAATACATAACACCTTCTGCTACCGTAATAAAACTGCTGTTAAACATGATCTCCTTTTTATTTATCGTGACATAATAACCTTTGAAAGTTGACCTCTTCGGCAAAACTTTTATCCAAGCGGGGATTGAGATATAATTTGACTATTTCTAATCAAATATTGATTGCTTTCAAAAGTTTACTCTTATATTGTACAGTATACAAACTTTCAGCGCTTTGTATACTCTGAAACCTTAATAAAATCGTTTGCAAAATTTTGTTTATGTCACGGAATGGTCACTACACATATTTTTTTTAAAAAGCAAAAATATGTTCAGGAATGGTCTCGATATTATTGTTAAGGAATGGTCTTTCTGGAAATGAAATGATTTCGTCACTCAATTTGCGTTGTTTTGAATATTGTCCATGCACTTCAAGATTCTATAATGGCAAGTTATATCAATTACATTTGTTTCCATGGGGTTTAACTCCACTTTAATCAGAGGTTCATTTTTATCATGGATGTCAGTACATTTTGTAGTAGTAGTGGTCAATGAAGCAGGATATACCCAGGGAGAACATCCCACTTTTAGAAGGTACCTTACCCTTTAATGAAAGGTTCGAGTTGATCACGTGAGTGCATCCTTTTTGTCTTTAAAAAAGCGGATGCAAATTTGATAGGCTACAGTGAGTGTACAGGTAAACTACCTACCTTAAACGCTCGACCAAGTAGGCCTCTTTATCAATAATATGAACAATATAAATTGTTTTGGGTTCCGTTATTATGTTAACATTTACTTCCAATTCCAAAGTTGGAATACAGTTCTTTACCTGCAAACTTTCCTCTTTTTGGTGGTTTTTCCTAATAAGAGGATAGCATTTGAAAATTTTCGAGAGCAATAATTTTTTGTTTGCAAAACAGTCTTTCAGTTGAGTACAACTTCGGTTGCTAGCATGCTGAATTTCCTGAAACTCGTGAAAGTCGATAGTATAATAACTAGAGGCTCACATGAGCTTGTATCGCTCACCTGGTGACTGGTTTTATTCATTGTCACCAATAGACCACCCATTCATACTATAAATCAGTTCCCCATATGTTACATTTTCATTCTTGGATGAGGTACAAACTAAAAATCACAAACTTTGGAAGGGAAGAGATCCCCCAAATACAATTGTTACCAACTTTGGTTCCAATTGGCGCAATAGGTTCAGAGGAGAAGACATTTGAATGCATTTTCTGCAGAGTCCCTATGTTAAACTATGTTCCACACTGGCGGCCATATTGCATGAGGTAGGAACGTAAAAATCACAAACTTTAAAGGGGACCACCCAAGGACTATTGTGACCAAGTTCTGTTCAATTTGGCTTGGTAGTTTCAGAGGAGAAGATCTTGGGATGCATTTCCCACAGGGTCCCTATGTCAAACTATGTTCCCTGCTGGCGGCCATCTTGAATGAGGTATGAACATAAAAAATCACATACTTTGAAGGAAAACATCTTAAGACTATTGTAACCAAGTTTGGTTCCAATTGGCTCAGTGGGTTCAGAGGAGAAGTCATTTGAATGCATTTCCCATAGGGTCCCTATGTTAAACTGTGCTCCACGCTGGCAGCCATCTTGGATGAGGTACAAACGTAAAAATCACAAACATTAAAGGGGACCAACCAAGGACTACTGTGACAAAATTTGGTCCCCATTGGCTCAGTCGTTTCAGAGGAGAAGATCTTTGAATGCATTTCCCAAAGGGTCCTATGTTAAACTATCTTCCCCACTGGCGGCCATCTTGGATGAGATGCGAACTGCTGGACATATGTAAAAATTGTAGTTCTGGAAAACCTCAACACTTTTGCAATTCACATTTAACCTTTATCTCAAACAGTTTTTGAAATAAAAGTAAAAATGTTAAAAAATTGTGAAAATTTAAAGAAAAAGCCGCAATAACTCCTATGTGGGTTGTCAGATTTTCTTCAAAATTGCAGGACATGCTACTATGCTGACCATTTTTGTTAATAAACTTTACGTCTATCTTCTACCATTTTCAATATATAAGACTAAAAGTAACGAAAAACTGAAAATTTTACGGAAAAAGGGGCAATAATTCAAAGACGGGTACACAGATATTCTTCAAAATTGCAGGGCAGGTAGATCTCATCATGCTGATCATTTTTACTCTGGTCAAAATTTTGATATCTGTAATGGTTTTCGAGTAATTTGCAAAAAACGTCAATTTACCCCTATGTTATATTTTTAGTAACAGCGGCCATGTTGTTTGGTCTACGGACATAAAAATCACAAACTTGAAAGAGCATACCCTGGTGATGATTCAGGCCAAGTTTGGTTAGTATTGGCCCAGTAGTTTCAGAGGAGAAGGTCTTTGAATAAAATTTAACGGACGGACGGAAGACGGACGGACGACGTACGGACGCCGAGTGATGGCAAAAGCTCATATGGCCTTTGGTCAGGTGAGCTAATAATGTAGAAAAGAATAATGTAATCACTGTAAGGCCGATGTTTTAAAAACAAATCTTCCGAAGTATGTTTTGAAATTCAGTGTTAGATATAATTTTACAATCTCAAAACGCAATAAGCTAATTCCCTACTTATTCCGTACATGTCATTGCTGCTACATTTGGCTTCATATTTTTTAAGAACTTGTTATTATCCTCCTAACAAGAGGTGCAGCAGTTACTTTGAACACGTACATTTCCAGTCATGACTTTATTTGTATTTTATTCAAATTCTGAAAGATATTATTTAATTGTATACCTTTTATGGGATGAAACTCCGAAAGATTTTGAATTACTCACTTGAAAAAAAAATTGAAGGGACCTAAATGGCTTTGATAAGGTCACAGTAGACCTGTGCGAGTCTTTTTTTCTAAAGGTACCATCAGAGGACAGTTGTGACTGAGTTTGGCCTAAATTGGTCTCGTAATTACAGATAGTATCTTTGAATTGTTGCATGCATTTGCCATAGGGTCCCTTGTTGAACAAAATTCAATGCTGTCTGCTATCTTAGATTGGATATTGACCTTTTGCACACAATTTTGATTGTAAAGCAAGAACGACCATGCCAAGTGATTATAAAATATCGCCTAGTAAACATGGAACAGTATCATGGTGTATCCGTATAGAGAGTGATGCTTGATGCTTCAACGGGATAATCGTCTCTTGTTTTGCAAAATTTCCCCCGTCATATGTCTTGGAGTTCAACTGTTTACTCGTGTGGAATACACCCCTCCCCTAGATTTAGAAAATATAAAAAGAGTGACTTTTTTGTTTTTTTGTATTTGTTTTTGTCATTTATGCCTCGCCCGCGACAAAAGTCGCGGAAAGCGAGACATATGCGTACAAAGTATGTGGCGGCGGCAGCAGGGTAAACTTTCATGTTAAGTTTTTGTGATTAGGTCATTCTCAATAGCTATAAGTGGTAGGTCAATGATATTTGGTATATAGGTTGGTCTTGAATAGTACATGACAGTCTGCTATATGGCTTTTGTCTGTGACCTCAATTTAATGGTCCAATGAACATGTAAAGTTTTTGTGCTTACTTAAGTTTCTCAGCAACTATAAGTGGTGGGTCAATGATATTTGGTAAGAAGGTTGGTCTTAGGTAGTACATGACAGTCTGGCCTATGACTTTTGTGCTTGACCTCAATTTCACAGTCTAGTGAACATGTTAAGTTTTAGTGATTAGGTCATTTTCTCAGTAACTATAAGTGGCAAGTCAATGATATTTGGTATATAGGTTTGTCTTGAGTAGTACATGACAGTCTGCTATATATGGCTTTTGTCTGTGACCTCAATTTCACAGTCCAGTGAACATGTTAAGTTTTTGTGCTTAGTGTCACGGTAACTATAAGTGGTAGGTCAATGATATTTGGTATGTAGGTTGGTCTTAGGAAGTACATGACAGTCTGGCCTATGACTTTTGTCCTTGACCTCAATTTCACGGTCTAGTGCATGAAAATGTGAAGTTTTGTATGATTAGGTCTTTTTCTCAGTATCTATAAGTGGTAGGTAAATGATATTTGGTATTTAGGTTGGTCTTGGGTAGTACATGACAGTTTGCTTTATGGCTTTTGTCTGTGACCCCAATTTCACGGTCCAGTGATCATGTTAAGTTTCCCAGTATCTATTAATGTAAGGTCAATAATATTTGGTATTTTGGTTTTTCTTAGATGGAACATGACAGCCTACTATTTGGCTTTAGCCCTTGACCTCATTTTCATGGTCTAATGAACATGTTTGGTTTCTCAGTATATATCGGTGGTAGGTCACTGATATTTCCGTTTTGGGTGAATCATAACAGTCTGTTTTATTGCTTTTGTCACTTACCCTAATTTCACAGTTTTGTGAACATCTTAAGATTTCTGATTTAGTCAGTTTGAGAAATCACATCCATTTTGCCACCATGTAGGAATGGGCGAGACATCAATTTGGGTCCTCACTTGTTTAATAAAATGAACTTTATTATGTAAACATGAAAACAGTGTAGTGACATCAAACTTTCCTTTATCTTAGTCTTTGGGATATGACAATTACAATTAAATTACTGGAGAGTCCAAAATGGTAAATGCACTAAAGCTTTTAATACTGATCTATAATTGGATGTTTCTGTTGCTATACATTCCTTGCAAGCTGAGGACTCATTCGACAACCAAAATCTTCATATATTCTGTTTTTTATGCAATAGTAGGGTAAATACAAATATCTGAAATAACAGGGACCATTCCATATCTAGAAAGACCATTCTTGAACAAAAAGTCCATACCTGAACAATAATATCAGGACCATTCCTGAACATACTTTTGCTTTTTTAAACAAGAGCTGTCGCCAAATGGCAGCCAGTTATACCCCCGCTCATTGAACTCTGAATCTTTATGGTAAGTGCAAAAGTAAGTGTATGTGATCACAGTACAAGTGTGGACACAATACAAGTATTTAGAGTTGCAGAGCAAAATCAGATACAAATAATGTGAGAAGGATGTGGGACCTAAAGATAGAAATGCAGTTAGTCAGTAAAGTAGTATTTCAATATGCCTGAAAAGGGTAGATGAATCATGAAGTGGGTAAAAAGAAAGTAGTGTAGCAATATGGCTGAAAAAGGGAGATGCAGTATAGAACATTAAACTGAAGCTCCATGCCAAATATCAAGTAGCTGTAATGTGTAGTTGCTGAGAAAAATGCGACAAAAAAGTCACAATTTGGAAATTTGGAAAATGACAGTTAAAAGGCACAAAGTCGGTAAACAGGAAGTGGTGATTCAATATTGCTGAAACGGGGAGGCACAGTATAGGACCCCATACTGATACACTATAACAAATATCAAGTATCTGTCATATGTAGTTGCTGAGAAAAATACAACGAAAAGTCAGGATTTTGAAAATGAAAGTCAAAAAGTTGGTAAACAGGAAGTGGTTATTCGATATGGCCGAAAAGGGGAGGTTCAGTATAGGACCTCCTACTGATGCACCATACCAAATATCAAGTGGCTGTCATAAGTAGTTGCAGAAAAAAATGCGACAAAAAGTAAGGATTTTGAAAATGAAAGTAAAAAAGTCACAAAGTTGGTAAACAGGAAGTGGTAATTCAATATGGCTGAAAAGGGGAGGCGCAGTATAGGACCCCATACTGATGCATCATACCAAATATCAAGTGGCTGTCATGTGTAGTTGCTGAGAAAAATGCGACGAAAAGTCAGGATTTTAAAAATGAAAGTAAAAAAGTCACAAAGTGGGTAAACAGGAAGTGGTAATTCAATATGGCCGAAAAGGGGAGGCGCAGTATAGGACCCCATATTGATGCACCATACCAAATATCAAGTGGCTGTCATCTGTGGTTGCTGAGAAAAATATGACGAAAGTATGTGTGACGGACGGATGGACGGACGGAATGACGGACGGATGGACGGACAGAGGTAAAACAGTATACCCCCCTCCTTCGGAGCAATGGTATTAAAATATGGGTAGTGACCATTCTGTGACATAAACAAATTTTGCAAATGATTTTATTAAGATTTTAGAGTATACAGAGCGTTGAAAGTTTATATACTGGACAATATCAAAGTTAACTTTTAATAGCAATCAATATTTGAACACAAAACATCAGGAATTATTCGAATTATATCTCAATCCCCCCCTTGGATAAAAGTTTCGCTGAAGAGGTCAACTTTTAAAGTTTATTGAACAAAATAAAAAGGAGATTTTGTTTAACAGCAGTTATATTACTGTAGTGACAAGATATCTCCGTCTACTGGTGTTATGTATTTCACTATTAAGCATTATATAACAAACAAATTTACCTTACAGCATGCAATTATACCTTTTTGTAGTGTTTACATTCGCCATTCTGTATCGGGTACATGACAGTGTTTATGAACTCAGTGGAAAATTGCCTTAACTCTTGTCCTTAAATTCCATCAGATTTGGTTCGTACCAACATTGATCAAATATTTATTTCTAAAAGATAATGATTATAATAATCATGATAATTGATCTAAACAGTAAAAGACAACCTATTACATTAGTACAGTACAGACATGCATAACACTTGATAAGACTAAAGCTAAAAAGCATCAAATAGAACTATAATTCATCATTCTCATCTTATACTAACAAGTGCCCATGCTGCCATAAATGCCATGTAAAAAAATTCAATGAAAAAATGAAAATAAGTCCATTTTCTGTATTATGAGCATTTATGTACCAGGTGTTTTTTAAGCTACCTACAAAGTCTAATAAATAATGCCTCAATTAGAATGATATGATATGCTCTGCTATGGCATGGATTAAACCCTTTGATTAGAGCATGTAAAAATAAAAAAAAGGATTGGTGCATTACATGATACCCCGCCAAGTTTCACAAAATTTCTAAGTTAAAAGGGGCATAACTCCAGAACTATGTGTACCGCTGAACCTAAAATTATACTTGGCCTGTGTTTTGCGGTAAACAATCTACATACCAAGTTTGAAGACATGATATTTCATTCACAAGTTATGAGTACGAAACCCTAAAATTTGCAAAATTTCAAAGTTTCAAGGGCCATAACTCATGAACCCCTTGGACCTCTGAAGCCAAAATCAAACTTGACCTGATTTTTGTGGTCAACAACTTACATACCAAGTTTGAAGACCTTGTGTTATTTCGTTCACAAGTTATCAGTCGGTAACCCCAAAATTTGCAAATTTCAAAGTTTCAAGGGGCATAACTCCAGAACCTGTTGGACCTCTGAACCCAAAATCGAATTTGACCTGACTTTTGTGGTGAATATCTTACATTCCAAACTTGAAGACCTTATGTTGTTTCTTTCACAAGTTATCAGTTGGAAACCCCAAAAATCGCAAAATTTCAAAGTTTCAAGGGGCATAACTCCAGAACCCCTTGGACCTCTGAACCCAAAATTCAAATTGACCTGAGTTTTGTGGTAAACAATTTACATACAAAGTTTGAAGATCTTATGATATTTTGTTTACAAGTTATCAGTCGGAAACCTTCGGGGGACAGACAGACTGACGGGCAGATGGACAGACGACACATGACTGAGGGCATCACATAATACCTCGCCACTTTGTGTGGTGGGGTATAAAAACTGAAAATTAAAACATCAGTTCACACGTGAGCCAAGAAACATCACACTAGAATGTGATAATGATCCATCCACTAGAACCAAAGTTATGCTGTCCACAGACGCCAATGCCGACAATGCCAATGCCATACCAATATACGACAGCAAAATTTTTGCTGTCTCATAAAAAGCACAGTGATCAAAATTTTTGATACAGATTTCCAGTTGGAGGGATTCCTTCTTCAATTGCGACATTTTATTACAAACCTCAGATATATGAATATGAGTGTCTTTCTACCTTAATTGGTACAGAGTTTTTATGCCTTTTTTCACTGTGCATAATGTGGAATCTCCATTCCCTTTATTTTGTATCAAAAAGAAATACCATCTGCAAAAAACTGAAATTGATATTTACAATTTTCTAAAAGTATCGTTTAAATTGGTACAAGTGTATCCAAGTTATTGCATCAAAACATTCAGTGAAACAAGGATTGATTGATGGAAAGACAGATGATTGAAAAAGCCAATTATTAAAGTACTCCTGCTGATAGTTTGTTGGGCCCTTATAATTCAGTATATAGAAAGCAATGTAACAATATTTTTTTAGGAACCTTTTAAATATGTTGCATTGACCATACATTATTTGAATGTAAAGAAGACTGTTGAATAATACTACTACAACATCAATACATACATGTAAATCAAAACAAAATTTTCACAATTATTTTTTCCTGTAGTTAAAGCAGAACAATCACCATGGCTTCACTTTACAGTTTTTACAGATCTTTTCATCAGAATCACAAATTTTCTGTCTACAAGTATTACATATTGTGACAATAAATGTCTTTTGTCCTAATAAATTAGCATTGGTATTGAAAGATCCCTGATAAAGTGGAAAAGGTGTCATCCTTGAATTGTTCAAACAGTCTATAAAATGAGATCGCAATGTTCCTAAATCCCAAATCAGCTGCGATGGATCTGTTCCATTAGCCAAAGCAACCATTGCCGCAACAGCAAATAATCCACAGTCATATTCATTTCTTTGTCTCTGAAACTGACAAACATCCACAGAAATTTGCCCATTGACATCGCTATCAGTTAATGCAAAGATTGCCTTTTTTGTATCGCCATGAAGGTTCCTCTTCCAGCTGTCATAGACTCGTACAGAATTTCTTTGACATCCTATATTTGACAATGTTACCCAGTGTTTACTCCCAATATTCACTATCTGGATAAATTGACCTTTTGGTTTGACAAATCCCTCTGCTAATGCAACAGTTATAGGCTGTAAACCGCCTATATTAGGACTATTATTTTTTACAATTAGCATGGCTAATTCCACCTCTGGATCTTCAATCCAATATTTTTGACTGCTTATTTTCTCCCAAGCTGTGGTTGAACTTTGAGACTTTGATTTTCTTATTTGTGGCTTCTCTTGTGTTATTCTTATCGCTGGAGCTGATGTCATACGTTTCATTGGTGGCCTATTTCCAAATGCTAAATTATGTTCCATTTTTGACCTCAGATCGGAACCAATTCTATTTAAGACCTGAGGTTTTGAAATCGATTTTCTTTCTTGAATGTGCCTCTGTCTCCTGTAGTCTAAGGGAGAAGTTTGTAATTGCTGAAAACTATCATCCATAATCTTGTCAGTTTCTCTCTTTACTTCCCTGGTCTTCGATATTAACTGTCTCCTGGCAAACACAGGATAATCCATAACCCCCTTGTCCTTCGATTCAGAATCATTTTCTTTTAAGTCTTCTTCAGAAAGACTGGGTCCAAATTTTATGATATCCTCAGGATATTCTTCAGTTTCTTCTAGATACCAACCTACCAAAACACAAAAACAAATGCTCAAATATCCAATTTCTAACTACCTTGATTCCCTTTTTATGTACTTTTTATCTTTTAAATAAAAAAGAACTAATAATTTAATTAATTAAGATGTAAATTTAAATTAACATTAAAAGCAAACAAAAGATGAAATGAGAGCATTTGTTTCTATGTATATGGAAGGAAATGTATCTAACATAACATTTTATTTGTACACATTCCATAAAAATCTACCCTTCATGACAGAAATATGGTTTATCATAGCCAGATACAAATGGTTGCAAACAAGAATTCCCGAAAATTGCTTGTTTTCAGAAATTTACCAAAATTGGAACCATATTTTTTATTCTTACTTTTCAGAATTAAGTCTTGAATGCAGAAATGGCTAAGAGATTTGACTGTATGCAAAAAATTCAAAAATTGTTTAGTCTTGGACATTTTCAGGAAATTTACCAAAGTTGGGACTGGGATAAAATTCCGCAAGCTTATTGTGCATCTATTTGCCAGTACAAAATAATATTTTATTCACACAAGATCAGTAAACTATACCACTACCTTGACCAGCTTGTAAGAAACAACATACCATTCTGAATAACCTTAGAACATAAAGGCACTATTTTCATATGAAGTAACTTTAACAAATTTTTACCTCTTCCTTGATGGCTAGTTGGTGCTTCTGTAAAAGGTGTGTCATATCTGCTGTTTGATGCTCTACACCTTCTTCTTTCTTCATCTTCAAAAGCCTGCAAATAATATTTATAGCACATGAAAAAGTTTCAAATGCAGGAAGAAGATCTAGAGAGGATAATGGTAGATAGCTCCTGAAATTATATGACATCAATGTATATACAATATATGAACAGTAGCAGAAAATGTAAAGTTTATTTGACTACACTGAGAAACAGGTAGAAATGCCAGGTTCAGGAAGCATTTCTGGCCCGTTATGTAGCGAGTACAAATAAATTTTTATTTCCCTATAATGTATGTATGTTGCTTTTATCCTGCAATCATTAGAGCTATTTTCTTAGACATAAAAATAAATGTTATTTATTATATAGATAACGGTGATTTATCGAGTTTTCTCAGTTAAAAAGATGTCATATTGTCTCCAGTGAAAATAAAGGTTTCTAGTCACTGGATGACGTCTTAATGAAGCGACGTCACAATATCTCTTCAATGTCGTCGTCAAGCAAACAACTGGCGTATTGATTGAAAAACTAATCCGCATCTAAAATCTCAGTTTTTGAGTAGAAAATCTATATAATAAAAAGCATAACTAATGAGCATCATATCAAAAATTGATGGGTGTTCCATAGAACACTTGTGTTGCCTGCACTAGAGATGAGCCATTTTTGACTCGGTTAATCTCTAAAATTTGTAAAATTAAAATTTCAAGTAGGTGCATGTCTAGATCAGAAGAAACAAGATGTGTGTTTTTTTAAACACTTATGCCCTTGAGTGAACATTTACCACATTCAACAATAGTTGATGTGTTTCTGTAGTAATAAATTCTGGTACATTTGTATCAATTGAAAATTTAAATCACAACAAATAATGATAATATTAAGTGTTTCTGTAGTAATAAATTCTGGTACATTTGTATCAATTGAAAAGTTAAATCACAACAAATAATGACTATAATTGGATGCCTACTCAAAAGTCACCAATATGACCCCCTCCAATCATTATCCAAACATAACAAAGAGAACATAACAATTTTCACCCCCCCTTTCTATAAACATTTACAATTAAACTATTGTGTTTTCATCTATTAGTGTTATCAGTACTCTGATCAAAACTTTGATTCACTAAGGAATATACATATATGTTATTAATACAGAAGAATATATTTATAGTTAATAAAAAAACAAGATTGCTACGCGTAGCTATGTCCCCCGCCGCCACAGTAAAGTCGATAAAGTCCCATAACTCAAGTAAAATTTTGCGAATCAAAATAGCAGCAAGACATGATCAACTGCATTAGGTGGCAAACAGGTAAGCAAAATTTCAGCAAAATCTCTTAATTGGATTTTGAGGAGATGTGTCGACAAAGTCTTCCTATGTTGTAGTATGCATCAAGTCGATAAAGTCCCATAACTCCCGTAAAATTTGTCCAATCAAAATGGCAGCATAATATGATCAAGTACATATGGTGGCAAATGTTCAAACTAAATTTCAGCATAATCCATTCAGTGGTTTCCGAGGAGTTGCACCCACAAATTGTTCCTAAGCTGTAGCACACATTAAGTCGATAAAGTCCCATAACTCCTGTAAAATTTGGAAAATCGAAATGGCGATGCGATATGGTCTCTTTTACATATGGTGACTAACAATTCTGTAAAATTATCATGAATTCGGACCAGCAGTTTCTGAGGAGTTGCGTCCACAAGAGTTGCCATTGTATAACAATGTGGAAATAATCAAAGTCCCATAACTCCCACAAAATTTTAAGAATCAAAATGGCAATGCGATATGATCTAGTACTAATGGTGACTAATAATCCTGTAAAATTTGAAGGAATTCTGACTTGTGGTTTATGAGGAGTTGCATCCACAAGAGTTGCCATTGTATAACAAAGTGGAAATAATCAAAGTCCCATAACTCCCACAAAATTTGACGAATCAAAATGGCAATATGATATGATCTAGTACTAATGGTGACTAACAATCCTGTAAAATTTGAAGTAATTCTTACTTGTGGTTTCTGAGGAGTTGCGTCCACAAGATTTGCCATTGTATAACATTGGGAAAAATTTAAATCCCATAACTCCCACAAAATTTGACGAATCAAAACGGCGATGTGATATGATCTAGTACTTATGGTGACTAACAATCCTGTAAAATTTGAAGGAATTCTGGCAAGCGGTTTCTGAGGAGTTGGGTCCACAAGATTTGCCATTGAATAACAATGTAGAAATAATCAAAGTCCCATAACTCCCACAAAATTTGACGAATCAAAATGGCGATGTGATATGATCTAGTACTAATGGTGACTAACAATCCTGTAAAATTTGAATGAATTCTGACCAGCGGTTTCTGAGGAGTTGCATCCACAAGATCTCCATTTGTATAGTATTGCTAAAAATCGTCAAAGTCCCATAACTCCTATAAAAATTGACAAATCAAAAGGCGGTGCGATATGATCTAGGACATAAAGTGACTAACAATCCTACAAAATTTGAACAAAATCCAATAAAAGGTTTCCGAGGAGTTGCGTCCACAAGATCTCCAGTTGTATAGTATTGCTAAAAATGGTCAAAGTCCCATAACTCCTATAACAAGACCAATTACATGTCTGGACCTGCGTCACCGTCACTCATGTTCAACTTAGAAAGTGTTTTTTTTTTTTTTTTTGCAATCTAACAGAATATCATGTATAGGTTTACCAATTCAAACAAGTATTCATTTACTTTATTACCAAAAATTCTTCAAATGCAAGTTATAATTGAGATTATATTAAGTTCAACCCTATTACCATCTTTGCTAGCCAAGGGTTACGATCCGCTCCTCTCATCTTCACCCTTGGCAGATCAAGCTGGATTTCTGTAGTCTCAAATCCACGTCTTTGATTGGTTGCAGTTAACCTTCACTGCAGCCAATTAAGTAACTTACATTCAGATTTTGATTATATATATCAAAACAATAAAACTTAAAATATGGCGTTTAGTGATTTTTCTATTTTGCAAAATTTCCATGATTTAATTATTTTTCTTTACTTTTGAAGGGTTATTTCCTTGAAGTCAAATATATTGTGAATTGTTGTATTATTAGATGCAATAAATAATCATTTATTATTACAATAAATCATACTGAAACTCTTACTTTAAAGGGAGATAATTTGAAACTGATGTTTTCACAAATTGTGGCTCAATCCACCGAAGGTGAAGAGGAGTGAAACTGATCGCAACCCTTGGCTAGCGAATATGCCCTATTACTGTAATAGACAAAATAAGAAGAAAAAAACAAAACTAAATGTACAAAGTTGAACAAAGCATAAAATGAAAATAGTCCATATCACATCAGCAAAGGTGATCGAAATTCAAATAAACACATACTTTGAATCTTTATGAGAAAACATATGAAAGCAATGCAAAAATTCAAGAATAGCTGCCCATGGTCAATGCGTTCAAAACTCTGCAACGTCTCTGGACAAAAATTGAGTACATGATGATGATAAAGTATGATAGAATAAAGTACAAGTTCAATAATAGATAAATTTGACATTTTTTAAAATCAAAACTGGCCTAAAGGGGAGGTTCACATCACCAATGTGTTCAAACAACAATAAAAACTTCCAAAGGTATTTAGTCAGAAATGTTAATCTTTCAGATTACACAAACCAGGCACTGCAATGTTAAAATATGCTGAAAAATGACTAAAGTTCAACAATGCATAAATTCAACATTTTTTTTTCAAATCTGCCCAAAAAGGGAGGTGCACATCTTCAATGTGTCAAGAACAACTGTGTAAAGTTTCAAAAGCACCAGATATAAGGAGTCAGACTTTCAAATTACACAAACTCAGTACTGTAATGTTAAAATTTAATGAATTTAATGAAAAAATGATTAAGTTCAACAATGCATAAATTCGACAATTTTTATCCTAATCTCACCAAACGGGGAGGTGCACATCTTCAATGTGTTCAGAACAACTGTGCAAAGTTCTAAAAGCATCAGGTATAAGGTGTCTGAGTTTCAGATTACACAAACTCAGTACCATAATGTTAAAATTTGATGAAAAAATGACTAAGTTCAACAATGGATAAATTCGACAATTTTTATCCAAATCTCACCAAAAGGGGAGGTGCACATCTTCAATGTGTTCAGAATAACTGTGCAAAGTTTCAAAAGCATCAGGTATAAGGTGTCAGAGTTTCAGATTACAGAAACTCAGTACCGTAATGTTAAAATTTGATGAAAAAATGACTAAGTTTAACAATTGATAAATTCCACAATTTTTTTCCAAATCTCACCAAAAGGGGAGGTGCACATCTTCAAGATGTCCAGAATAACTGTGCAAAGTTTCAAAAGTATCGGGTTTAAGGTGTTGGAGTTTCAGATTACACAAACTTGGTACCCCCAAAGCGTGACGGACAGACGGACGGACGGACGGACGGACGGAGTTGAGCGGCTCCTAGACCTGCGGTCACCGTTGGTGACGCACGTAAAAATTGAGGAATCAAAATGGCAGTGCGATATGATCTAGTACATATAGTGACTAACAATCCTACAAAATTTGAACAAAATCCAATAAAAGGTTTCCAAGGAGTTGCGTCCACAAGATCTCCATTTGTATAGTATTGCTAAAAATCGTCACAGTCCCATAACTCCTATAAAAATTGACAAATCAAAATGGCGGTGCGATATGATCTAGTTCATATAGTGACTAACAATCTTGAACAAAATCCAATACACGGTTTCCGAGGAGTTGCATCTGATCTCCATTTGTATAGTATTGCTAAAATCGTCACAGTCCCATAACTCCTATAAAAATTGACGAATCAAAATGGCAGTGCGATATGATCTAGAACATATAGTGACTAACAATCCTACAAAATTTGAACATAATCCAATACAGGGTTCCGAGGAGTTGCGTCCACAAGAAAGTGTGACAGACAAACGGACAGACGGACGGACGGACGGACACACGGACGCAGACCATTACTATGTCCCACCGTCGCGGTGCAGCGGGGGACAAAAACCAATTCAATAAACAATCTATTTATAGCATTTCAAAAAATAGTAATGGTGGATTACATATATACCCCGCCACGTTTCACAAAATTTCGAAGTATCAAGGGGCATAACTCCAGAAACCCCTTGGACCTCTGAACCCATATTCGAACTCGACCAGAGTTTTGTGGTAAACAAGCTACATACCAAGTTTGAAGACTGTATCTTATTCCGTTCAAAAATTATCAGTCGGAAACCTTCAGGGGACGGACGGACGGACGGACACACGACTGAGGGTATCACATAATACCATGCCACTACGTGTGGCAGGGTATAAAAACCAGAAGAGAAGAAATGAATTACATCAGATAATACTTAATAGATATGTTTAATAACACCCCTAATCAGTGATATATACAATGCATATATACATATATATTCATACCTGTAATAAGAAATATTGAAAAATAGTAAGCATAAGTAAAATTTGGCGAAATATAAAACCCTGACTCTTACTATTCAAATGATATACATTAAACATGAAGTAGATGTCTGACACACCTGAATTCGATAAGCAAAATATGGAACCTATATTAAAGTCACATACACAAAGTACCTGTGATTTGAAGCTGCTGAGAAAAGTGTTACGCAAAATTTTTACCATTGACAGTTCTTGTTGAAAATATTCCAAGACTGTAAACATCTAGGAAGTAGATGTTCCACAGACCTGAATTTGATAAGCGCTATAAAATAGAACCCCATACTAAAGTCACATACAAAATTTCAAGTGGCTGTGATTTGTAGTTGCTGAGAAAAGTGTTACAAAAATTTTTTCCATTGTAAGTACTTGTTGAAAATATTCCAAGTTGGTAAACAGGAAGTAGATGTATGACAGACCTGAATTTGATAAGCGCAATAAGAATCTCATACCAAAGTCACATACTAAATTTCAAGTGGCTGTGATCTATAGTTGCTGAGAAAAGTGAGAAAAACAAGAGGCTCTCAAGAGCCTGTATCGCTCACCTGGGTCCTATGCAGCACTATAATTCCAAATTGATGGTCCATCTTTGGTGGTGTATATATACATAACTAGAGGCTCAGATACCGAGCCTCAATCGCTCACCTGACAAAATGCTTACAGCAGGTGATGAAAGTGATGATCATCCCATAGGATCGTATGTTAAAATATGTTCTGTGCTGGCAGTCTTGTTTTTTATCAGATCAAAAATATATAAGCAATCTTCCCCTGCGAAATGAAGTTCAAGAAGTCATGAACTCTTCATGAACTGTACTTGAACAGCTTCACCTGTTCTTGAACAGTAGTTGAACTGTTCATGAAAAAATCTCACTTGAGTTCATGAACTTGTAATTCATGAACCTGTTCAAGAAATGTTCTTGAACTGTTCATGAAAACAATCTCACTAGACTTCATGAACATGTACTGTTTAAGAAATATTCTTGAACTGTTCATAAAAAACAATCTCAATGAGTTCATGAACATTGATACAAGAACTTGTTCAAGAACATTTCTTGAATAGTTCATGAAAACAAACTCATCACATTTCATGAACATGTTCATGAATCTTTTTAATATCATGAACATGTTCATGAATCTTTTTAATATATGTTCTTGAACATTTCATGAAAATACAAAAGAAATGAATTCATGAACAGGATGTGATTTCTGAGACTGTTTTTTCTGGAAAAAAATCTTGAAAAATCTGCAGTATTCAGATTAAAGAAGGGTTGCAATAAAGTAGAGAGCAGAAAACCAAATTTCTGGAAACTCAGTCCATCTCTAGATTTTCCATGGTGCCTCAGTGTGTTTACCATGAAAAATGAAGAAATTTTCCATGGAATTCCATGGGTCATGGAAAATAAAATCTTTAAAAATAATTCCATGGAAACTTTTCATGCATAGCATGGAAAGCTGAACTTAGAAAATTTTAGTCA
>MJUU01047705.1:28034-38974 GCA_002080025.1 Modiolus philippinarum | reverse complement strand
TACATAGTAGGCAAGGTGTAATCTTTAGGTGGAACATTTAGCATTTCGGCATCCTTGTAATGTTGTTTGGTGACCGTTTGTTCGTCACAATTGGTGTGTTTGATAGTATTATACTTGGCCATGTCATTTTGTTGGACATCGATATAATATTTTCTTTCAAATGAAAGCTAAGTCGTTGGAAGCTTTGTCAACAGGTACAGTAGGGTGCAGACATAACCTCTCGTCCAAGTTAACTCGGGGAGCAGTCATGAGAACAGTCCTTAGTTAACTCAGAAGAGCTTTTATGACTGGTTCAAGCTGACTTGGCGAGAGGTTATGTCTGCAACCTACTGTACAAACATATTTTTGCCAAGATCTCTGAATTTTGACTTAAGGCGAAGTGTACGTAATTCAACGCCTCTAGCGGATTGCGGGAGTAATGACGTGCCTCGTTTGTAACGTCATGATTGAAAAATGGACGGCGTCGAAATGTTATCGAGATCAATGTTATCGTGATGGGTCAAAAATGGTCTTGCCATCCCCCTTCTGTACCGAATTACTGTAATCTAGTAACGAAGTTACAAATACAGTTCGGATATTACTGATAATTTAGTTCGGAAATTTGTGTAAATTTAATTAGTAATTCGGTTCGGAAATTAACATAATGTTCTTCGGAAATTACTGTCAATTTAATTATTACCTTTATAGTTCATCTTAATTTTGTGGCAAAGCTTTCGTAACTTCAGTATTTCCTATCACAATTATGTTTAATTTAGTACCGAAGTCACCGTAAATTTGAGGTTGTAGACAGGTGGGTGTCTTTCTCCTTACTCCCATCCCTTTCGGTCTCCTTTATCTCGCCCCTATCTCCTTTCTTATGGTGTCTCTTTACTATGTCCAACCCCTTCAAATTGGTTCCAAAGGTACTTTGAATCTAGTATCGAAGGGCGGGGGGGTGTCGTCCTGGAATCCTGGCTTTATTTTTTTCTAACGAATTTCCGAACTACAAAGAAACTTAGAGACTGATGAAACCCCGATTCACGGTAAATTTATTTCCCGAAATCCTGGGCTTAAATCATAAAAATCCTGAAATCCCAGGCTTTAAAGCATATAATCCCGACATCCCGAAAAAGGGCCGACCCCCTCTAGCATCGAAGTAGTACCTGATATACATGTGCAGTTACCTTATTTTTTGCGCTGGCTTTTTTTCTCTTTGCTTTGGGGTGGTTAGTTTGTAATTATGTGTTTAGTTTATTTTATACAGCTATGAAAGAACCTACTTTGCATTGCAAAAATATTCATCTTCTGCGTAGAAATATCTTCAGCAATGGACCCGGATCCTGAGTATTTCGAGGTGTAAAACAAATTCGATTTATTGTTTCGTTATATTTTTATTTCATATGAAGCACATTTATCATAGACCAACTAACACGATTTTTGACGTTTTTGGGCTTATTTTGAAAATGGTCCAAAATAGTCTCGTCCTCGATAAACTTCATCGCTAAATGGCTATACTTCCTAGTATCGTCTTCCGGTAGAGAGGCTGTTTGTCATTATTCTAATTTTATATAAATTGATGCAATGTACGTTTTACTTCTATTTTTAAAAATCTAAAGTTTGATACAATAGCAAAGCGCAAAAAGATAATAAATTCGAACGAGTTTGAAATATTATATATACAATTGATAAGTTCGGTAAGTAATAATCGAACTAAAATTTATTGTACTACAACAGTTAATTGCGACAATCTCATCGGAAGATCTGTAAAGTCTTATTTGTATTCGGTTTTCTGATGAATGTTGGTGTTTATAAAACGACAACAGTCTACTGAAGTCAACAAACGCAAAAAAAAGATAATCGTTAGTGCCATGTGTTACAGTAAAAAAGCAACGTCTTCAGTAACGTCGCCGGAAAAACGCATTTTTTACATCAAAATCTATCATTCAAAGCGATATATCTTGAAAACGACCACGGTTGCTAAGGACTTTCTTTACATCAATGCATTCGAAATTAATTTTTCAATAAAATATCAAATTTTCAAAAAAATTGTTGGATAAATAAATTTGCAAGCACGATTTAAGTAAATGTACAATCTGATATTTACGATTTTACCCTTTATATCCTTTGTAATTTTATTGTTTCGTGCAGTAAACTTCAAACAGTCATATCTCGAAAATTAAAACGGTGACCCCCCAATTTTTTTCGATTTTCTGTTATATATTTCCATGCACTATTTGTATACGAAATTAAACAAAAATCGTTGGAGCAGTTAATTACGTACACTTCGCCTTAATTCTGTTAACAGACAGCTTTGTTTGTGGCTCTTAATAATTATCTGATAAAATTCAATTTTGTTGGTGACTTTGTTAATAATTTTATCTTTGAACAAATTTAGTGCGTGTTTGTCTGTATTTTCGTGTTTGCACCATTTATACAATACTTTGTGACAGCGTCTTTAATGATTAATACAAACAGCGTCTTTAATAATCAATATAAACAAGCTTGCCAGTTAATTTTGGAAGGTGGGCGATATAAAGGCCCTTTTCTAAATAACCGTAGAACTTCTTTCTTTTCAATAATGTTTAAGTTCCCCGTTAATAAATGTCCGCAAAGGGTCATAGCGGTATGGTGACATGGAACAATGACCCATTATCTTTTGCTCGACTTAAATCCACTGATTATCAAACGTTCATGAATTATGTGACTAAATGGGAAGAAATTCAAATATAAATCTGAATAAAAAAAAGGTTATGAAGAGAGCTTGACCTCATTGACTTTGGCACGGAAGAGAAATTAGTTGTCGAAATGTGCATATGTAGAAACCAAATTCACGTTGGTATTTTTTAGAATAATCAAACTAGAAAATATATTTTAAGTAAAAAAATGACCCTGTTGTAAAATTACATGTCAAGTGTACCAGCATTTTTCTGTTCTAGAAATAATTAATAGTAGCCATATTTTCATATTATTTTTACAACGGGTTAGCACTTAATGTTGGATTTTTTTTTATAATCCTGAGCGACTGGAGAAGAGGTAAAATAAAATCATAAACTGCAACGCCGTAGTAAAAATAATAATAATAGTAATAATTTCTAAGTTAATATATAAGTATATGTCTACTGTTAATTATTATGATTAACTATATGATTCCGATGCTTCTTATATGACAATCGCAAAATTCCGATTAGGAGAATTCGTTCAAATACACATGGATTAAACGCCGTTTTACGCCGTAAGTTGATCTGTGACGTTGCAAAAACTGATGTAGAATTATCTATGATGTTATCGAAAGTAGAGTCATGTGTTGATGACGTTACCTTTTAGTATATATTATTAATATATAATATAAGTGATTAAAGGCCCTAAAAATGAATAACGATATCGTATATGATATTAAAGTCTTTTAAAACTGCAAGCTCTGTTTCTGGTTTTTGCTATGTACTTGAAGATTTCATACGGGGTTATGTCGACAGGGATACGTGCCTGATTTAACGGTTGCAATTAACTTAAACTTTGTTGCAAAAATTGCAGATAGCGTGCACTTTATTTAATATACAGTCAGGTGTCTAGTACTTGTCATTTGGTGTGATTACATGCTACCTTTGTCTTTTCAACAAACAGAAGCGGTACCTTTACGTTCGTAAACTGTTACATACTTTTATAGGATATCCCTACTTTGAGGTTTGAGCAAAGCTCATTGTTGAATGTCCTATGTTGACCTCAAGATAAAGAACAACAATAAAGGCGCTGTACTTTTGCTAGGTAATACCATGCATGACGGCTTGCGAAAAATGTTCTGTGTTGAATTGTGTTTCACTGATTCTGTCATATGTTATACGGATTTTCCTTACTGTTCGATTTAAAGTTTTGTTGTCACTTTTATTTTGTAGAGACTTTTTTAATGTAGATTTATTCCATATCCTTTCATTGGTTAAATTAAACTGGCATTTGTCTCTCCAGCAGTGCGAAGTCCGTAAAAAGATTCTCCGTGGGAGGGATGTATGCACACTATACTGGGCGAAAAAGTTAAGGATCATATTCATTTAAATTCATGTATCTTTATTTTAGTCTTGAAGCATGGGCATAACCACTGATCCGATCAACATGAAATTTTGCACAGTGTATACACTTTCCATTATGAGCATTTTCTGCAATTTTTTAACTTTTCAAAATTTCTCATTTTTGAGATTCCAAGAATCACGTTTTTGCAAAAAAAAGTCATGTTTTTAACATTGTCATCACGTTGTTCAATCTTTTGACTGTCCATAGACTTTGATTCACTAAAAATTGTTGAAAAGTGGCAAAGAAATGGGTATTCACATAATGGTACCTATTTTGTCCCATACAAGAATTTCCACTCTTTGGTCATTTTCAAAATATGGAGGGATATGGTGCTCAGATTAAGCATTTTGATATATAGTGATAAAGTATAATCAACAAGTGGAGTGAATCAGATGTGGATTCTGAAAAACTCAAAAGACTTATTAGAATATCTATCTTCAACTGAACTCAACCACTGCAACAGTGTCAAAACTTTTGATTTTTATACTCTCTATACTACTCTTCCACACGATAAGCTAAAGTCAGTACTCCGGGATTTAATACATCAGTCTTTCTGTACTAAAAAGGGAGAAAGAAGATATTCATATTTAGTGATAGGTAAAGATGGGAACTATTTTGTTAAACATCACACTGATCCACACAAAAAGTATACAGAGGAGGATGTCATTGTAATGCTGGAATTCTTGATTGATAACATATTTGTAGAATTTGGAGGACAAGTTTTCCAGCATATAATAGGGATACCTTTTGGGACTAATTGCGTGCCACTTTAAGCAGATTTGTTTCTTTATTCGTATGAAGCCAGGTTCATACAAGGGCCACTTCAGAAAAAAAGACAATAAACTAGCCAAATCCTTTAATTACAGTTTCCATTATATAGATGATGTTCTTTCATTTAACAATGCTCAATTTAAGGATAACCTTCATCTTACATACCGAAATGAACTCGAAATTAAAGAGACCACTGATACACCATCATCAGCATCATACCTGGACCTATACCTCTACATTGACAACTCTGGACGTCTGAAAACAAAAGTATACGACAAGCGTGATGATTTCGACTTTCCAATAGTGAACTTCCCGTATTTGAGCAGTAATATTCCCACTTCTCCGGCATATGGCGTGTACATTTCACAACTCATTCGCTATGGCCGTGCCTGTAGTTTGTACAGCTATTTTGTCAACAGAGCGAAATTACTGTCTCAAAAACTTATACCTCAAGGGTATGTTCAGTCACACTACAGAAGTTTTACGGTCGTCACCACGATTTGACAAACCATTACAATGTTTCTGTTTCACAAAGGAGAACAGATATCTTTGGGTAGATCCAGAGTTTGTTACCGGATTGACTAACACCAACTGTGACAAAACCGGACTTTTTACTGGCAGTGTGACGGGTGCCACGCGTGGAGCAGATCATGCTTACCCTTCCGGAGCACCTGATGATACCTCAGTTTTAATAGGGTTCACACTGCTAGTGCTTTAGTTTTGTAGCGTTCGTGTTCATTTTTGTTTATTTGTTTTGTCTTTGTCATACTGTCTCAATTCGTGTTGCTGTGAATTGCCGTGATTTTTGGATTTATGATTTTAGAATTTCCCCTTTCCTCGTTCTTGCTTCGGTATTCGTTTGCCGATGTATTTGACTTAACAGTGTCGTTTGAATCATCTTGACACATATTGTGTGGAAGAAAAGGCTTCATTGCATCGATTCCCAACAGAAATTTGTTTTGTTTTTAAGGCGGATAAATTTTTGGGCTAAAATGCAAATTTCAAAAATGAACCGACAAATCTGGTGTTGTCAGTATGCTGATGAGGACAGCTGTTAACCGTATCGTATAAACCGACAAATCTGGTGATGTCAGTATGCTGATCTGAGCAGCCGTAAGCTGTTTTCTATGGACCGACAAATATCAGTATGATGATGGCGGTAGTTGTCAGTTGTATGCTATGAACCAACAAATCTGGTGATATCATTATGCTGATGTGGACAGCTGCAAGCTGAATTCTATAGACCGACAAATCTGATGCTGTAAGTATGGTGATGTGGACAGCTGTTAACTTTATCGTAGGGACCGACAAATCTGGTGATTTCAGTATACTGATGTGGACAGCTGTTAATTGTATCCTATGGACCGACAAATCTGATGTTGTCAGTATGCTGATGTGGACAGCTGTTAGCTGTAATCTATTTACCGACAAATCTGGTGATGTCAGTATGCTAATGTAGGCAACTGTTAACTGTATCCTATGGACCGACAAATCTCGTGATGTCAGTATGCTGCTGTGAACAGCTGTTAACTGCATCCTATGAACCGACAAATCTGGTGATGCAGTATGCCGATTGGGACAGCTGTTAAATGTTTCGTATGAACCGATAAACTTTTTGATGGCAGTATGCTAATGAGGGCAGTTGTTAACTGTATCCTATGAACCGACAAATATGGTGATCTCAGTACTCTTATGTGGGCAGCTGTTGACTGTATCCCATGGACAGACAAATCTGGTGATATCAGTATGCTGATATGGACAGCTGTTAACTGTATCGTATGAACCGACAAATCTTGTGATGGCATTATGCTGATGTGGGATGCTGTTAACTGTATCCTATGTACAGAAAAATCTGGTGGTATCAGTCTGCTGATGTGGGCAGCTTTTAACGGTATCGTGTGGACCAACAAATCTGGTGATATCAGTATGCTGATGTAGACAGCTGTATCTGATACTAGAGGACTTCATGATTGTAAATAGTAATTTGAACACAGCGATCACTACTGTGACAACATGCCATGAAAAGGGCGGGAAAATGTGGTTGAATATAATAACAGAAAAAACTTTTTTATCTTATCTACAGTCCCTGGACCAGTCAACATCACGGGTCATCGACCCGCCCCACCAGTCAAAAGTCAAACCAGTTCATTCAAGATTCAAAATTCATCCGTCAGATCATTCATTAGTCATCATTCATCCGTCAGGGTTCACTGTTTTTAAGTAATAGCTTGTTTAAATTAAATTTAAATAATTTTTTTCATGGTGCTTCTATAGAAATCAAACAGACAATAGCGGATGCGTCTTGGAGAGTGATGCTGCTGCAGATGATATTTTAGCCACTCTGACCTTTATGTAGATTTTATGCTTCAGGCTAAAGTTTGTATTAAAATTCATAACTGAGCAATTGCATGTGGCACATCAATTATCTTTGGCCAGTGGGTGCGTCTTGGGAGATAATGGCACTTAATATGATAGTTGGGTCACTCTTGCCTATATTCTATGCTTCAATGACTAAGGTTTCATTTTGCGTTAAGGTTTTTATCTGAAAATCTACATGTAGTGCATCAATTATCTTTGGGTAGTGGATGCGTCTTGGAGAGTGATGCTGCTTCAGATGATAATTTAGTCACTCTGACCTTCTTGTGCATTTTATGCTTCATTTACTCAGGTTACAGTTTGTGTTAAGGTTAATAACTGAAAAATTACATGTGGCACATTAATTATCTTTGGTCAGTTGGTGCGTCTTGTTAGATGACGACACTTCAAATGATAATAAGGTCACTCTGACCTATATTTTATGCTTCAATTACTACGGTTAAAGTTTGCGTGGAGTTTCATGTCTGAGAATGAACGTGTGGCACATCAATCATATTTGGTAGGTGAATGCATCTTTGAGATTGATGCTGCATCAGATTATAGTTGGGTCCCTCTGATCTACAATATTTTATGCCTCAATACTCAGGTCAAAGTTTGCGTTAAGGATCATATGTGAAAAACTATACGTGGGACACTAATCATGTAGGTCAGTGGATGTGTCTTGAAATGTGATGCTGCTTCAGATTACAATTGGTTCACTCTGACATAGATTTTATTTTTGAATGACTCTGGTTAAAGTTTGCATTAAGGTTCATATTCCACAAATAATAAGAGGCACATTAATCATCTTTGATCAGTAAATGCGTCTATGAGAGTGATACAGCTTCAGATGATATTTGGTGAGTATGACCTAAGTTTTATGTATCAATGACTGGGGTTATAGTTTGCGTTTAGGGTCATATCTTTATACTACATGTGTCACATGTATTAATTTGGTCATTGGATACATCTTGGGGATTTTGCAGCTTCAAATGATAATTGGTGATTTTGACCTAGATTTCATACTTCAGTCACTGAAGTTCCATTAATGCTCATATCTGAGATACTACATGTCAAATATTACTGATCTTAATGTTCAGTGTTTGTACCTTCGACATTTAAACATCTTTAGATTAGTTTCATTCTTTCTTGACTGCTGGCGAGGAGAAAAGCTTTCGTTTGCGACTACTAAAAATTATAGTAACAATTGCTGGAGGTTAGATATTCTATATGTGAATAGATCTAATGGAGCTTAGTGCAATTGTACCGAAAAAAGGTGGGTTAGGGGAAATGCCAATGTTACCAATTACAAATTTGAAAGTTTTACCACAATTTCAATGTGCCCTATATCTTTTCAACCAGACAGAATAGACTTTCATAATATGCCTGAAATGGTCATATGAAGCTGAACAGTATTGTGTAAATTTCACTGAAGTCAGTTCAAAGGTCTAGTCACAGAGGTCAGAAGGTCAAATTCTAGATTTCACTAATTTTCCATAACAATACCTTTTAATATTTTCGAATTTTCATGAAACTGTTGTTTTTTAACAGTTAATGTTCATATAAAGTGAGATATAACATAGAAATAACAGATACGCAAAAATTTCAGATGACTGCTTTATAGAGTAAAAGTACAATCAAAGATGGATTGTTTGACTTCTTCATTGTAAAACGAAACATACTATAAGTAAAAAAAAATCTCGTATTTTTAAGTGAGTAAATATAAACAAGACATAGTTTCAACTGATGTAAAATGAACTCTAAATGTTCTTCAATAAAATAAACACAATATTTACTTATATAGAGAGAATTGTCACGCTATAGACTACCCTTGGGATATCGATATGGACTGACATCTGGAAAATACCCTCGCCTACGGATCGGACATTATCCAGGTGTCAGTCCGTATCGCTATCCCTTGGGGAGTCTACATCTTGTAATAATTCTCTCAATATAAGTAACTCTTATACAAATATTGATCATATAAAGCTGAAAACCATAATGCAAATTTCATTAAGGTCAGGTCCAAAGTCAAGCTCAAAAGGTCAAAATCTAGATTTTGCATATAGGCTTGATATTCTATAAGTGGATAGATCTAAAGGAGATCAACACAAATGTCTACTAAGCTTAATGTCTAGTGTACGTTGCAGTGTTTTGCGAAAATTTTGTTTTATAGACATGGTCTCTACTTGGGGCATAGTGTTTCACAAACACATTTTGTTTTTATACTTAAATTCATGGTTTCAAAACTAATGCATTATAGCTCAAGGGAAAGACCCCTTTCATTCGGAAGTAACACTGGTCGCTATAAGCAATAATGAAAATGAAATTCCTGAACCAGGAAGTGAGTGTCTGGAATTTAAGATTACAAATTTAAAAATTATTATAATTAAAAAAATCAGTTGTCAATGTGATCATGTAAAATATGTATGAAGATAAAGATGTTATTCTTGAGACAAGAATGCATAGTGTATATTTATGATATATCAATATTAATACAAATCATCCTAGATTTTCATCTCTTTCACCCCATTTATTTTCAGACCTTTGTTAAAACTAATTTTGATTTTGAGCTCATTTATGGTCTTTTCTTTTTTTTTTCTTTTTTTTTTTGCATGTTTAACCTTGAATGATGAAAAATTTTACTCAACTGCCTGTTATGTATTTTTCAAACAATTCATGAGTAACTCGGTATTGTTTATAATGAAAGTAGAACCTGAATAGATGAAAGAGCAGAATTTATTTTCTCGTACAACTACAAAAATACGCTATAACTGGCCATGAAAATAAACACGTGAAAGCAAAATATCTATATTCATAAAATTTGATCGACTATGAATAATTGACTTGAAATAACAAAGTGTTTTTCTCTTTTAAATCAAGAAGAATTTCAAGAAGAAATATTGGTCTCGTATGAAGAGCAGTAAAAAAAAATGTTCATGTAAATATTCAGTGAAATCCGACTAAAGAACAAAATACCAAAGTTACTGTAAATTTTGTTTTGCATATGCGCATTTTTATAACACATGTTTATTCAGTGCAGACAAAATCAAACAATTGGAAGTCAATTTACCGAAATATGTGTAAAAACTGATAGACAATACATAACCATTAAAATCTGAATATAAATGTCAAACTCAGGTAAGGACAGAGCTATACAAGAGGGAGACACTTCTTAATTCCACCAAATTTTCTAAAATTTAGATATTGCTAGTTTCCAAATGAAATCGGTTTTCGAGCCAGCATCGAAGTACTGGCTACGGGGTTGGTGAATACCATCGGGGACTAACAGTCCACCAGCCGAGCCGTTGGGCCAGTCGTAATAAATGACAAAATACCGAAGTTACTGTAAATTTTGTATCTGAATACAAATGGCATATGCGCATTTAGACAACTTATGTGTCTTCAATGCATATAAAATCAAAATAGTAAGAAGTCCATTTACCGAAATATGTGTAAAATTTGATAGAGAACAAACAACCAATAAGATCTAAATACGAACGCCAAAATCAGCTAAGGACAGAGCTATGCAAGAGCATATTCTAATTGACAAAAAAATGCCTTAAAAGCCAGAATTGATATGTAATGAACTACGTGCATGGGTCTTGCTCAAATTATGACATTTATCTGATGAAGTATGACAATAATCAAAGATGTCTCAATAGTATCTTATAGTTCAAACGGCCACATCTACATAACAGACATTGACTTGAAAAGAGTAAAGAAAATATAAGCTGTTGAATATTTCTGATGAATACCTATCTTGCAAAATA
>MJUU01047705.1:4244-27811 GCA_002080025.1 Modiolus philippinarum | reverse complement strand
TCTACAGTGTATTTGATGAAGCAGTTAATTAAAGCTGTCAGATGCATTTCAATCAAAATACATGTGAACACGCCTTCTGACGTTTATACAACTGCAACAATATAGATGATATGCAAATTTCTAAGTTTTTATTTATGAAATATTATGTGCCAGTGGCGATAGCATAAATTGCAATGTTGGTATTAAAATCAAAAGCATCTAGAGTTCTTACTTTGCAAAATTCATTTTCAAAGCATTATATTTGACTTAAAAAAAACACTAGTTTTCACAGTGATCGTGCTAATGCTATCATGCCACTATTGATCTTGACCTTTTTGAAGTTGGACCAAAACATCACGTTTCAATTGCCAAATATCTCTCATAAGTGATCTATGACTCCTATCTTCAGTTGATATTCCGAAGTAAGTCATACATTTGTTTGCAAATTTTCACGGGAAAGTAAAACATAGCATGGTAGATCTAACAACATCCCAAATTACTTTCAGTTCTGTGACCCTTGACATCAACCAATCATAATCCAGTCTTCATGATTTTAAAGACATTAAGTTCATGATAAAAGCCGAGGATTTCGAATGAATCATCGAAACAAAAGGTAAAGTGAGGTGTCGTTAGATCTACCATGCAGTGACTGTTAGGAACAATTGGTAGATCTAATTTAAATAAGATTGAGTTTATATTTTGTTTGTTGGTAACCTTACATTCATGGATGATTAAGCGTTTATTTTTTTTCTTTTCAATATATGTTGTGTTAGAGCAATACATGTTGGTTAAAAATAATACCTATATACATTACAAATTTGCTTTATGTATTGGATCGCCAATGTATGCAATCTTAACACACAAGATAGTAATAAATTTCCTCCGAGAGTCTCATTGACATTAAACGAATCACATAAATACAATGAAGGAGATGCTTCTTAATTTAAATAAATGTAAATTCTGGATATTGCAGATTACTAAAGTATTGGTTTTTAATGTCAAAGCCAACGTACAGACTATACATGGTGGTTGATGGATTAACTCGAAAGATAATTTATTTATATACTCAGGGATTTAAACACAAAAGACAACAGCTGATATTTTTCAATAAATTTTAGGCTTCCTTGTTTGATACTAATAAACAATCCGGATGAAAGTTGACAAAATATTCAGGAATAGTAATAACATCTATTTGTATAGAAAAAATTAATCTCAACAATTTACCTAAACTATTAGGAGGACCAAAATTTGAAAAAATAAACAAAAGCAAATTAAATAAATAAATTAATAAGATAAAATAAAAAGATTCAATGGATGAAAAAAACAATATATAGGACATAAAGCCAAGGCAATATCAGCCATATAACTGATATAATTCCCTATTACAAAGATATAAACGCAGCCACGTGAGCCATTTTTTAAAAAAAGACACGCATCTTTCGGATGGACAAGCAGATGAATATGTACACGTTCTTTTGTCGATATACACCATGAAATCGAGTGTTACATACATTGTTGAGTTTGTTCCGGCTTACTAACTTTTGTTCAGAAAATGTTTTACTTTGACGAACTGCTAAACTGCAGTGCAATTGAGTGTAACCAATAATTGTAAAATCTAAGAAAATATGTATGTAAATAATCTTTCCGTGATTTTGGTGTTATTAATGCCAGGAATTTTCTTGTAGAAATTGTTAAATAAATAAGTGAATGATTTCTGTAACTTTGAATGTCTGTTTAATATTGTGGAAGGATTTGTTTTTGGTTAGGTATGGACCTTTTGATTTTCAGGGGTGGGCCTGACATTTCTACCCGTGTCGTATTTTTTTCCAAATATACACTATGATAGGAAATTTATGAAGCAACAGAGTGTTGGCAAGGTTATTTATTTTCAAACCAGGTGCTGGCCTGAGAATTTTTTCTAAAAAAAATTCCAAGGCTTCCCCTGAAAATCAAATGGTCCGTGCTTTATTTTGTTACACCTGACATAACTATTTGATTCATATTTTTAAATATATGTTTTCGTCTAATATCTTAGACAAGCTGGAATAAGATATAAACAAACGCAAAATGCAGGATACACATTTGAAATATTAACTGAAGATTTCTGCAAGTTTGATAAAAAAAATATTCAAAATGCAAGTCGTTTCGGAACAGTATCGGACAACGATTTTATGTACAAACGTTTGGTCGTTTTATGTATTTGAACGTTCGTTCGATCGTTCACAAGGTACACGAGATACAAAACCTTCGCACAATTGTCCAGGTGATGGCTAAAAAATCGACATTGCATTTTTTTAACTATTCGAGGTTTGAAACATTCACTGTGCATTTAGAACTTTCTTTTACTTGCAAAGCTCTGTCTAAATTTTACTATTATTTTTGAAATCCTTTAGGTTATTTCGTCCGCCAGATCATCCACTATACATAATTACTAAGGTGTTGATGTGGGCTATTGGCATCACTCAAGGCGTTATTCGTCCGTCTGTTAGATTTTCACATTTTCGTCAACCCCTGAACCAGTGATTCAGAAGAAAATTCAACAAAACTTTACAGGAATGATGTATGGAAGGTTCTTTTCAATGATTGCTCATTTCGTTCAGATCCGACAAATACATGACCGCCACTGCAAAACTTGTACAGTACAGGGAAAATTCAAGATTGCCGTTTTTGTGATCCCGAAGTGATCATTTTGTGATCCTGTAGCAGTCAATGATTGCAATCAAGGATTGTTCTTGCTTGCGATCAATGATCATACGGGTATATGCGATCAATGATCACAAAACAATTTGCAATCATTGATCCCAAACGTTATGATCAGTGATCACAACTTGTGGTGCGATCCTTGATCACAACAGTGCGATCATTGTGATCCTTGATTGCAAGATTGTGATCCTTGATCGCAAAGTCATATGATCCTTGATCGCAAAGTCATATGATCCTTGATCGCAAAGCTGTCATCCTTGATCTCAAACTTGTGATCATTGATCGCCAAGTACATAGTTATAGGTTCGTTCCATGTACAAACATATTTAATGTGTATTAACGGGAAGTTTGAAAAACCGGAAAGTCTTGAAATGCATGCCTTGTCCTTCAAATCTTTAAAATGCATTAACATATAGAGAAATTATTCAAAAATATTTTAAAAGCTAATAGAAAATCTATAAGATGATACATTACTTTATGAAATAAATTTTAAAGACATCACGATTGAAGGAAGAAAAATGTGAAATTAGGACTTTTAACTTTTATTTTCGAAATCTATAGGACTTAATCAAATTTTTTTTAGTGATTTCAAAAATGATTTATTTACAAATAAAATGGCTTACATGATTTTTTTTTTTGTTTTACTTAGAGGTAGAAAAAGTGGCCGGGAAAGACTGCTATTGTTGTCTGAAAACTTTGAAATTTATAACTTTGAGTGTGTATTGAATAAAACTTAATTAGCCGATCAATTTGTTTTTATTGATATCAAAAGATAATTTATTTATATATAAAAATAATAATGGTGCATTACATGATACCCCGCCACGTTTCACAAAATTTCAAAGTTTAAATAGGCATAACTCCAGATCCCTGTATACTTCTGAACCCAAAATTATACTTGGCCTGTGTTTTATGGGAAACAACTTACATACCAAATTAGAAGACAGTATGTTATTTCATTCACAAGTTATCAGTTAGAAACCCTAAAATTTGCAAAATTTCAATGATTCAAGGGGCATAACTCCAGAACCCCTTGGACCTCTGAACCCGAAACTAAACTTGGCCTGAGTTTTGTAGTAAACAATTTACATACCAAGTTTGAAGACAATATATTATTTCATTCACAAGTTATCAGTCGGAAACCCTAAAATTTGAAAAATTTCAAAGTTTCAAGCTTTGTGACACATTGTTGTTAATTAGCACCATTCATGCAAAATGGTTTGATGTAAAATAAAAATCAAACAAACAAGCAAAACAAAAAACAAAAACAAAACCAAAAAGAAACAAAAAAGAAACAATATTCATTCTATTTTTTATCATTTAAAACGAACATTTCCAACACAAGGATTAAAATTTTTGTATTACTTGAATATGACTAATTTCAAGATACTTTTTTGACAGAAAACTACATTGATATGCTTTATATCGGGTTTGATATCATTATATGAGTACGCAACCGGTTTGTCGGAAAATCGAAAAAAAACTTTGTACCTATGGATATTTAATTGTAAAATTGAACATTTTTATATCTTCCGATATTACTAATAATGATCAATCATGTTAAACTATTAGCGTCATCGACCAGTCACGTGACTTAAGTGGCTACCTGTGGATTGTCGTATTTTGTACATGGAAATATCACGATAGATTGTAAAAAATAGAAAATACCAAGATTTAGAATTGCGTTCTTTAAAACGTACAACTATGTGCTTATTCTACATAAATTTCTGTTTCTTTCGGTATGATTTTTATGAGAATCGGAAGAGGTTTAGTCTCGTCAAAATTTATTCTAAAATTTCAAATATTTTCACAAGTATTCCCTATTTAAGGCATTGTAAATATCGTATTTTCTGTGAAGTAACCCCTTTTTAGAAATGAATTGCGAGAGAACTAATACACTTTTCTAATTTGTACAACTATGTGGTTAAAAAAGATAAAATAGGCTATCCGTCGGTGTAATTCTTTTCACTTACGATAAAGATCTTATCTCGTCAAAATCGATTTGAAAATCGTCATTTTCACTGATTCCACACCAGACAACAAGCAATATGGCGACAGCTAGATTGTGATGACCCAACAACATTAATTGTGATTCATATTATTTTGTTTGTCAATATTTTAAAATACAACTACTTTTAAAAATGAACAATTTATTATTGTTTTAATTACCAAAAATTAAAAAAAAATCAATTTTAATAGAGCAGACAGACTGTTTATGGTTCAATTATTTTATGACCCTTTGACAGCCACCCCTGATGTTGATTGTGGCAATAAACAATTTTCACCTGTGATACCTGTGGCTAAATTAGGTAAGAAAGGACCTGCTGGTGATGCATGCATCACGTGTGTAACAAATTTAAGTGTTGTGTACTCAGCGACTATGATAAATTGTATTTTGAAGCAAGGACGTATACAAGTCCTTGTTTGAAGCATTCGCTTATTTTTGTTACATGTAGTCCCAATTATCATTGTATAATAATGCTTTTTATAGATTATTCTTTTATTTGTTACATTTTATTAACCTAAGGCAACATTTAAAAATGTTTTCAATATATATAAATGATATAATATACCATGACAATCACTATCGTTTACTCGTTAAATAATACACAGGTACCAGTACAATTCACGTTAACCAGTTCGCATTTGACTGACAGAGTTACATTTCCTTAAAAAGTCCGTAATAGATTAGTATGAATCTTCCAGAGAGCATTTAACACAGTTTCAAAACGCGGACAAGCCTAATATATATCGATAATGAGATCTAATATTATTAGGATTAAATTATAACAGAATTGACGCATACCGAATTTAACATTACATGGAACAGTTCAATTTTTGTGTGCCGCGTGTGAAGCAGAATATGCTTACCCTTCCGGAAAACCTTATGACACTCCTGTTTGTATGGGGTTCATAGTATAATTTTTCGGTTTGCTTCGTCTTCATCACGATCATGTCCCAGTACAATATTTTCAAGAGTAATCCCAAAGAGTAACAGCCTATTTGTAATTTTGTAAAGTTTTGCCTAAATTCTGCCTGAAACTTAAGTATTGATTACAATGTATTTGTGACTCGATTGCCCAGGTCAATTAACATGTCTGATAAGGTACGTGAAGTAAAAGCACTAACAGATTTAGCCACAGACCTCAATGGAGTTGCATTGTGTGCATGATGAAGGAAGATTACCTCTAAAACTTTCTATGATATTTCCTTTCGGTGTAAGTGATCACTGAATGGAATATACGTAGTTCATGCCATAGTATCGCCAGTTTATTGACAGCCTATGGTTTTTATGAGACTACATAATATATGTATATATTCCGTTTTAAATTCGGTAGTTCTGTCAGAGACTTTGCATATGTCTTTGAATCTGTTCAGATGTTTTCAACTAAAGATTTAAACAGGTTCATACGATATTACATTACACACAATCCTGTCCTCTTGAGTAGACCAATCATGGAATAGATCGGAATACGCACCTTAAGTTCTTTTAAGAATATTTTGAAAAAAGGAGAACGTTTCGTCATCAACTTTTCAGTATAATAGTTTTGTTAATTAATACTAGATTGATTGCTGCAAGTGACACCACTTTGATTCTGGCATAAAGAATAATGACGAACCCTTTTTACGCGGGGGTTAATGTTCCCTGTCTAATGATGAGCAAGCTAGAAAAAATGCCATGCAGTCACTGTATATTATTTTGTCTTTTTTTATCCATTTAAGAGGAGGCGGACAGGATTAAGGGAGACCGGGAGAAAGAGGGCGGGAGAAAGGAGAAGGTCCAGGAGAAGGAAGAGATAATTAAATACCTAAGTTACTGTGCATTTAATTTCTGCATATGCGCATTTCGACAACTTATGTCTCTTCAGTGCAGATAAAATCTAAACTTTTGGAAGACCATCAACTCAAAGATGTTTAAAAACTGATAGAGAACAAATAAACAATATGATCTAAATGTAAAGCAAAAAAACAGCTAAGGATAGAGCTTTGCGTGAGGGAGATACTCCTTAGTTTTGAACACAAATTTAGATATTGCAAGGTTCAAAATAGAATCGGCTTTCTGGTCAGCACCGACTACTGGGCTGGTGAATAACCTCGGGGACTAACAGTCCACCAGCAGAGGCTTCGACCCAGTGGTACTGAACAAATAACTAAATAAGAGAGGGCGGGAAAAAAAGTGGGAAGGGAGAAAAGAAAATGTTCGCCCCCTCATTTTACTTGACATTTTTTTCCATTTTCGAGATTAAATGTATAAGCCCGGCACCTGAATCGATTTTCAGAGGCTCAGGCTACAGAGCTGCCGAGTGCGTCCCCATGGCCAGCTGGTGGATAGGGAAATACCCTGTCTATGCGGGATAGTCAGGGCACAATACGGAAAGCGAACCATAATAGCCGAACTGTGTGGAGAGACGCCATACTCCATAAAGTATAAAGACCCCTTCTATATTTTTCTAAAAGGAGCAGAGTCACTTGGTCTCGTATAGAAGGCTAGATTTCCTGTCCCTTCCCATACTCCCCTTTTCCAGTGGCTATCAAAACTCGTTGCCCGGTTGTCCCTTCCACCTTTATTTTTGTCTTCTTTTACTTACAATTTTTTCTATTTGATTAACTTGTTCTCGTCCTGATATAGCTGAAATATTGCTCACTGGACGTTAAACTCTAACTAATCAATCAATCAATCAAATGTATAAGCAGTCCGGACTCAATTATTCTAGTGTATTCTAGATAAAACATAGTTTGATCATAACCTCTGAAACTATTTAGGTGCAAACTGAATCAAACCTCACATTGAAGTCTTTCCGTCAACGCCAAGCATAAGACTCTATGTCAAAATTATTGTGATCATCACCTTTGATAGTACTGACGCAATTTGAAGCATAGAACGTATTGATAGTCCTGAAGCAATTTTAAGCATAGAAAGTATGAAGATAATCTCCTCTGAAACTATGAAAGCAAATTGAACCAAAGTACACATGAATGATGTATAGATTTCTCTATGATTTGACAATAAACATGTAAATATTTTCAACAGCACTGTGCATGATTTACGACTTGCATACTTTGATCATCTATTCAACTGTGACATAGCATTTGTTGAGTAATTATTTTTATTGTTCTTACCTGGTAAGCAAAATCGAACAAAAATAGGTAACCATTTGTAAATTTGTATTTCCAGTATACCAGAAAAGTGGGGCAGAGCTGGATCACTGACCCATTGTATAAAATAATGACAATAATAATACAAACAAAATGTAAATTAATTCGGAGAGTTCCGAAATATGCGTCACGTTGATTTTAATTGACATAAAAAAGTTAACATACAGCGCTAAAAGTATTGAACAACCGATCACTCATAATCAATGATAAATATGCGCATACAATATACATTGATAGCTTCTGGAACATGAAGAGCTCTTGTTTACTTTTTAAAAATCTTTCCTGGAAAACTCTCATCTCGAAAGTACCATATTAGACGAGAATCGTGATCAAGTCCTGCAAGCTCATTTTACTAGTCAATGGTATACATATCTGCATTCAAACACACAAGAACTCTTATTTAGAGAAGCCCTTTTGAAAGATTAGATGTGACCGTTTTATAAAACAATGTTTCAGTTTTTTCATCACTGAAATTTTGTACAGTACATCCATAAATCCTTGGTCACCTGGTAACCGATGTTTATTGTGGTTTGTTTATTGCCACCAAAACTTTACTTCACCTGTGCAAGGTGTAGCACACGCCTGTGCATGTATTACAGATAATCGTAAATTAATCTAACACACACACGTGACTTTAAGATATATACACCTTTGAGAATGCAAAAGGTATTATTATCACGAAAACAGTGTTTTGTTTGTATGATAGTCTAAAAGGGTGTTTTTTGAAAAGTAAAACAAAACTACTAGCGCAATATAAAATTTATTCATAAATGCTGTATATATATGTATTCCATAGAAAACAAATGCCTATTTGTGAACACAACTGCAGTTTCAAATAAATATCAGCCTTTGTGATAAAACCTTTGCGCTCGTGTCTCGACTATAAGCTTGATATCCCACATCCATGGATATTACAAGATATGTAGTGGTATATCATTTTCTCTTATACTAAGTATTTCTTAACCATCCATTTTCAAACTTATATATGGCAAGTGTAACAGTGTTTTTATTTCGCTGCAAACATTCTTGCCGGAATACATGAACTACCGTTGAATATTTAAGCCGGAATCAAAATACCCTATGTTAGTGTATCACCAAGCACTTGGAATAGCCCACACAAGTTCCCGTTACTTCTGACAGAGACATATACAATTTCTGATAAGACTGACACGTTGTCAAGTAAAATGATTTTTACAGACGTGGGGTCAAAAAGTCAATTTATTAACCCGAATACACAAATTCAATCGGGGACTAGTTAAATGTATATTAAGTTTTAGCTTCAATAGACAGTAGAAGATCCTAGAAAGTAAGATAAAATGTGTCTGTTTGTTCCTTGCATGTTTTTTTTCATATCCTCTTTATTCAGAATAGTTACTAGAGATGAAATATTAATTTGATTTTAAAAAAGTACCCGGATAAAAATGTCATGTTTGGAATTCTTTTGAATTTATTTCTAATGCTCATTTGATCCTCCAAAGCTGTTACCAGTCTGTTATTGTGCAAGACTTTTTTGTGTAATGTGAGTAAGCCGACAGCTCTGCGCTAGAGAGAGTCGGACACGTGTGTATATTGAGACAACAGTGAAATATACACAGACAGAATGTTTTACGACTGTGAACTACAATCCCGGGGTTACAATATACAATCACCTTCTGCAGGTAATCATTGTACACTGGCAAATAAACTTTTCGCAAAACAGGAGTAAATGACATATAAATGATAGCTAAACTTATCTTTAAAAAAATCAGTAACCCGGCATTATAAAGTACATAATATCTAAATGTAAAATATTTCCATTATAAATTATTCTGGGCATATGTACAGTATATACAAAGAATTTTTTAATCGGAAAATAACATTAAGATGTAAAAGGCTTTAAATCTAGAAATAAAAATAGTAAAAATACAATAATAAATAAATAAATTAGATAAATAATATGAAAAAGTAAACAAAAATGAAAAAAATAATGTATTAAAAAAGCAACGATAAAAAAGAACAATTCTCGATTTTTGTTCAACAAAACGTTTTATACTGAAATGAATAATACACGTAAAATAAACGATTAGTTTTCATATATAATGAATATAAGTTAAGACGGTATTACATTTTTCATTTTGTTAATAAAAATTTCTATTTTTAATAAACAATCATTGATAGTACAACTCTTGCAATCTTTGTGATCCTTGATCGCAAGGATTGTGATCCTTGATCGCAAGGTTTATGATCCTTGATCGCAACGGTTGTGACCCTTGATCGCAACGCTTGTGATCCTTTAATTGTATCTCCTGCGATCATTGATAACAATCCTTGCGATCAATGATGACAATCCTTGCGATCAAGGATCACAACACCGGCGATCAATGATCGCAAACCTTGTGATCATGCGGTCATTGATCGCATTCCTGGATTGCAATCAATGATCATAACTTTTTTCTGTGATCCTTTTGTGATCCCTTAGTGATCCTTTTGCAGTCAAATTGCCAGGTTGAATATTCCTGGTACTGTATTTAACATTGGACCGTGTGTTTAAACAACATGTCTAAAGCAACCGTAGCAAATTCAATTAAACTCCACAGAAATGATGTATGGATGGTCCTTTACAAATATTCTTCATTTCATTTCTATTTGACAAAACATATACGAGGTCCGAAATTTGAAAATGATTGAATTCCAGTAACGTGTTAATTTGTATGTGTCATCATAATGATTTTCTTTATATTTTGATTTTCACTTCATTTTATTTATTTTTAACAATTTCATGTCCTTAAGTGGGCTCTTATTTCGGTTGGAGATTCCGAGAAGATAAGACCTGCTTGTCAAAAATGTTAGCTAATAATTACCTCCCCTTTTTAATTGCTTCTATCAGGAAGAAATTTGTTTTTCATAAAGTTCAGTTCCGTTTTCAGAAATTGGTAAACACTGAAGCTAACAACTGGCTCCAATTTCAGCTTGACACAATTTCAAGAAGCATAATATTGTCATAGATTATTCTTACTCCTGTTCTACCAAATGAAAACAAAAAACTTATGGAAGGTCAGACAACAGGGACAGACAACGGATTGGATTTAGCAAACAATAAATCCAAAAGGGTTCTCAACAATTTTGGGTTTCGAATTCGAATGTGACGATTTCCTATCAGAAAAATAGGCGGGTGAAGAAGGGATCAAGGGATTAGACACATCCCTTTTTGTGAAATTAAAAAAAAATAAGAATTTTCCTGATTGACAACAAACTCGAACGAAAAACTTTTATTCTAGGCTGCATCTCCCGGTTAATCCCAAAAATTTTGACCGGAAAATTTGGAATGGCGAACTTTGATAAATCTTATTTTTACACTTTATATTGATTGAATTAATTACAGAATCAGGGAACAGTCAACATTTATCAGGTTGGCGGGGGTGGGGGGGGGTGGGGAGGTGGGAGTGTTGGCNTATACATAATTACTAAGGTGTTGATGTGGGCTATTGGCATCACTCAAGGCGTTATTCGTCCGTCTGTTAGATTTTCACATTTTCGTCAACCCCTGAACCAGTGATTCAGAAGAAAATTCAACAAACAGGTGGGAGTGTTGGCTGGATAGTTTTTCGCAAATTTCTTGGTTAAGATTTAGACCCTCTCTGTCCAGCGTAGTAATATTCTATGACCCTCACAAATGGTCGATAACAAATTTTGCTTCCAATCAGCTTTCAATTTCTATAATTGCCAAGTTATTCGCAGTCTTGTTCTCTCAGACATGTAACTTTTTTAGTTAGAGAAAGTCAACCTAAAACAAACTTCAAATTATTAATTGTGTTTTGATTGAAGATGTTCATAAAGAAAAATGAAGTAAATTTTGATAATTTTGAGGAATGGCGTTCTCACAAGTCAAATATCCTCACAGAAAATCCACAATTTAGTTTTCGTTGAATGTGTAAATTTTCTGACAGAAAATTAGTATTTTCTTTATTTTGGAATAACATGTCCTTACTATGAATAAGAAGAAACAAGCTTTATTTTTTCTTCTTTTATCATAATTTTTTGGAAAGTTTTTCATAGCTGTCCACAGATTTAAGGTATAATTGACAAAAATCACCCTCTTTATTCAATGAAACTTTATACTGCACCAAAGAAGCTAAAAATTAATTGAGAAATATCACCCCTAATGAGAACCGTTCTGAATTTTCACCCATCCCACATTCAAAATTTCAAAATCATTAGTTAGTGGGTGTGCATACTATTTAAAAATCAAAAGTGTGAATAGTATTTAAAAAAAGTTAGTGAGTGAACATACTATCAAAATATCGCAAGTTAATCAGTGTGCATACTATCTAAATATCGCAACTTAATCATAGTGCAGTCAATCAGTGTGCATACTGTCTTTTTAAATCGAATTTTTATAAAAATTGATCATGAAATTATTGAAAGCCAAGGTACTTTTAGCATGAAAGTAGATAGTAAGTAAATAACAATTCAAACATAGACAAAGGTTCAACGGATAAATCAAAGGCTCTTGAATTTCTTCCAGTCTGACGTAGCTGACTGCAAATGCTTTCTGTTCATTTTCATCATATATGTTGATAAAAACATCTCTGAACCCATATTTGGGTTTCATATTAAGTTTTGACTGGGGAAATTATAAGCCTGAACATTTGATCCATGCTACTGAGTATACACTTTTGAACACGCAACATTGAAAATTTGAAGTCTGATACAAAATTATTAATTCTCATATGGTTCTTGATTATCACACACTGACCTCCCTGAAATGGCCACTATTTTAAGGATTCTAGTAATTGTTTTAACCCTTGATTGATTTTCAAATATAATGAATAGTTTAAATTGTAGTGTTCAAATGTTTTTCAATTGATAACTCATTAGCTGTCACATTGAAAAAAAAATTTAAGGAACCACTTAAAGGTCTGGTATATCTACTTTTATTTAATCAGTTTGATTTGTTTTATTCAAATACAACATGCCAAACGATTTCCTCCTTCTCAAACATGTTTTATTCCTTATGACTCTGCTAGATTAAGCTTAGATCAATTGTATATGATTTTTTTTTCTTTCAAAAAATGTTTAAATGTACTTCTGGTTGTTTTTCTCTAGTAATTGTTTCTTCAAATTTTGCTTTCGGAAACGTTAATTTATTGAATACTTCCTGTAAATAAATGTGACCAAAGATGATTCTCCTTGTACAGATTGTTTCAAAGGAAAATATGAGGATATAAAAACGCCCACATTGTCAGCAAAATAAAAGTAATATCAAAGATCCCTGCTGATATGTCGGTTAAATGTATAAAATGGTACATACAAATAGTAAGCCGTATTATAATTTCATTAAAAGGTCACCCTAACTTGGACAACAACAGCACAACTCTTGTTTATTTTTAAGATGAAGCAGCTTGAACAACAAATAATACAGATATTGGTACATTTTTCATTTTCAACTCGACTAAGATGACTAGGAGATAACAAGCATTCTTTTGAAAAAAAATCCCTTTCCCAGATATTTGAAGAGAAAAAGGCGTTTTTTCAACATTTAAATTCATTTTTCAAGAATTGTAGATTGAGAAAAGATTTAAATTCCTGTAATAAGCAGGAGTGAAGTTTATTTAAGTATTTTTCAAGCAAAGGTCAAATGTTTACTCCTTGTAAAATAACAATTAATTCAAATCAGAATATATCATTTTTTGAGTTAAATATTTTCAAATATTGCATATGATGATTAATTAAAAAATAAAAACAAAATTTCATTTTTAAAGTGAGCTTAAATTATTGATAATGTACCGCTCACACATTTATGCATTTTGTAAGATTGTTCATCTGAATTTTTGGATAAGTGTAAGATTAATATTTCAGTATAATTATTATCTATATAAAATAGAACCTCATATGTACATGGTTCGGGGCAAGTTTAAATTAACCTTTTACTATGTTTCTGCCTTTTGCTTTATAAACAACGTCTTTGTTTTAGTTCTTGTTTTAAAGTGATATTAACTTTTACAGCTAATGACAAATACATTGCACAAATTAAAAACAGAGAATAATTCATTACCAATTGTTTAACACATGTAATCTGTACGAGGACAAAGCTTAAACACATTTATTGTTCGTGTTAAAGTTTTTTTGGATTAATATTAAAAAGAACGGAAATGGGGTAAATGTCAAGGAGACAACATCCCATATCCAAGTTAAAACGACCAAAAACAAAACATCTAGGGGTCGCCATATGGTCTTCAACACAGTGAGGAACCTCACACCATATAGTAAATGGAAAAGGTAAAAAGTGAATAAATCAATGGAAACAAACCACATCCAATAACCCAAATATCAAGAAACTAAAATTTTATAAGAAGAAATTCTTTTATTGAAATATGTCGTTAGTCATTTCATAATGCTGATATCTGTCGGTTCTGATTGTTTTGTTTGACAAAGAATTTGGACTCTTCATATTAAGATTTTGTTTTTGATGTCTTTAAATGCAATAATCGTATGATTAACGAATCACTTTCCGCATTTATACCGATATATAAAAAGTTGAAAGCATATTCTGTGCAGGAAGTCTCATCATATTTCGTTGGAAATGCAAACAGTTAAACAAAAAGTACCTTTAATTTGGTTATCATTCATTCAATGAAAATAGGTCAGAAAAGTAATATATCTTACTATTATCTCGTCCTATATCCTGTGAGAAATAGTACTTGTTTTAATATTTCAGGAAGGAGGTTTCTCACTCTTACAATTCTCATTATTTCTTTTTCTGCTGAAACCACATTTATAAGAAACATAACATGTCATTTTGTTTTTTTTTAACATTTAAAAATAAAAGAGTGATAACTATTTAAAAGCTGGAAAGATGTAATATACTTTAATCAAAATTTTGATTGATCCACCTTTCAGAATTTCCAACAACACCCCACGCTAAATTTAAATTTTACAGAATGCTAATTACAGACAAAGGTATCAAATATCAAAAGTAAGATCATTACATTTAAGGAGTCGGCATTTTTATAATTGGTCATCGGAAAGGGAACAAAATAGAAATGTATTACTCATGCTTTAGACAAACTTTCCAATTACATTGCGAATATCTACAATTTTAAGAAATTTTTTTTGAAAGGTACAAAAACTAAAATAAAATAACTGGTCTGTTACAAGTATGATAGAAAGTAAAGAGCGAGCCTGTGGTATGGAAACAATTAGCTTCACTGATTATCGCACGGAAAACAGGCATGAAACGTACAGCTGATCGGATGCTTAGACAAATTGTCCCTCATATTTTTCCTCTTGTTTTATAATATTGGATTTTTACTGTATTATGTGTTTTGTTTACTCGCATGTGATCAAGTTTTTACAAGGACTTACATAAAGAAACCACAATTTACTTTCAGCTTCCGGTAAATAGACAAAGTACTTCTCTTAACTACCCAGAATTTAGGTAATATTTACATCAGATATATCCCAATGAGGTTGAAATTAAAGAAACAACTGATACACATAATTCAGCTTCCTACCTAGATCTTTAATTTTATATTGACGGAGATGGACGTTTGAAAAAATAATCTATATAGCAAGCGTAATGATTTTAACATCCCAATTGTGAACTGTAACCTTCTAAGCTGCAATATACTTACCTCTCAAGCCTATGGAGTGGAAAGTCCACAGTTAATTCGTTACTGTCGAGCATGTAGTTTGTACAGTGATTTTTTTTTAACACAACAATGACACTTTTCTAATGCTGCTTAGTCAGGGATTTGTTCAGATTATGTAAAATAAAACGAGTCGGTGTCCTAAATGAAAGCGAACATGTTCAGCTAGATTCACGTCTTCCTGAATTTGACTTTTGTTTTACAAGCTGACTATGTTGCTTCCACTCTTTGACCCATCTTTCTATATTATGTTTTGTCGTATGCTTTTCTTTTCAAAGATAGTGGTCATTGAATAGAAGTCTACCTGTATCTGGTTTCATTCCATGTTTATTTTACTATAGGGAAACCGGATGAGAAAGTTGAAGTTTGGGTACCCATAAACTGGTTTAACACAACCACTGGCTTTTGCTAGTGCCGCTACCAAGTCCGGCTACCTCGAGTTTCTATCATTATTTATGTTTATATCTTGTCCTCATTATTGTTTTTGAATGCAGTTCGCTTGTGAATTGTGGCATGTGATTATAGTTCCCCGCCACGTTTACTGTTATCCTTATCTTGTAATTCTAAAATTACGTAAACACAACCGATAACATTCATATACAAATATTATCCTCTATGAGTAACGTACAACAAAGCAATTACTTATTTATTTTTCAGAAATCAATTTTATAGATTGATTAATCTTTTGAGGTTGCATAATAACAAAAAAGATTGTTTAACACTGAATAATTATTTGGAGTGTTACACAGCTCCTATTCAAAGATTTAAAGGATCTATAGTATACTAACAAGGATGGAAGTGCTCAGACAATTTGGATTGTGATACAATCGGAACGAAAGAATTATATTTTGCTGGGAACCTTGACACGTGTAGTTTGTACAGTTGGGACAGTAATAGAGATGTAACATAATTTTGAAGATTATTCTCAAATTTACACATACAAATGGCCGTAAGTTTTAAAAGGCATAATACATCCCTGATTCAAGGTAAAAGTAACCTAGGTTTCAAGGGTTATCAAAAACAGTATTTTTTTTCTGCTGGCAATGATGGAGATTTAACTTAATTTTCGGGAGATTATTCTCAAATTTACACAAACAATTTGCCTTATGTTTTATAAGGCATAATGCCTCGCTGCTTCAAGGTGAAACCAATATAGTTTCCAAGTATTATCCAAAAGAGTTTTTTTTTTCTTCGGACCAAAGTGTTGTTTGATATTGAAGTCTAACGGAAAGTGTTGTAAGGGATTCAATAACATACCAATCTATGCCAATCCTTTGACTTGGTAAATCTCTTTGACTATAGCGCGAACGGACTGTTGTAAGGGGACTCAATAACATATCAATCTATACAAATTATTTGACCAGGTTAATCTGTCAGACAATAGTGTGAATGGGACTGTCGTAAGGGGATTCAATAACGTTCAAATCTAAACCAATCCGTTGACTTGGTGAATCTGTTAGATTATAGCGCTAATTAGACTGTTGTAAGGGGATTCAATAACATGACAATCTATTCCAATCCTTTGACTAGATCAACCTCATTGACTATAGCGTGAATGGGACTGTTGAAAGGGGATTTAATAACATATTACTCTGTACAAATCATTTGACCAGGTTAATCCCGTATACTTTAGGGTAAATGGGACTATTGTAAGAAGATTCAATAACATACCAATCTATACCAATCCTTTGACAAGGTAAATCTCTTAGACAATAGAGTGAATGAGACTGTTGTAAGGGGATTCAATACCATTGCAATTTATACCAATCCTTTAACTAGATAAATCTCTTAGACTATAGCGTAAATGGGACTTTTGTAAGGGGATTCAATAACATTGCAATCTATACCGATCTTTTGACCACGTTAATCTGTTAGATTTTAGTGTAAATTGGACTGTTGTACGGGGATTCAATAACATACAAATCTATACCAAATCTTTGACTAGGTAAATCTGTTAGACTTTTGTGTGAAAGGGAATGTTGAAATAGGATTCAATAACATACCAATCTTTACCAATCTTTTGACTAGATAAATTTGTTTGACCTGAGTGTAAATGGGACTGTTGTAATGGGATTCATTATCATACAAATTTATACCAATCCTTTGACTAGGTAAATCTCATATTTAGCGTTAATAGGACTGTTGAAATGGGACTCAATAATATACCACACTTTACCAATCCTTTGACTAGGTAAACCTGTTAGACTATGTCGTGAATGGGACGGTTGAAATGGGACTAAATAACATACCACACTATACCAATCCTTTGACTAGGTAAACCTGTCAGCCTATAGCGTGAATAAGACTGTTATAAGGGAATTCAATTACAAAACAGGAAAACAGCAAACACCTACAATGGCCAGGAACTACAATAACATGCCACAATTTACAAGCAAACTGCACCAGAAAAACAATAATGAAAACAAGAGACAAACATAAATAACGATAGGAACTCGGGATAGCCGGACTTGGTACCGGCACCAGCAAAAGCCAGTGGTAGGGTTAAACCGGTTTATGGGTACCCAAACCTCCCCTTTCTCTATCCCGTTTCCCTATAGTATTATAAACATGCGAATAAAACCCAATACAGGTAGACTACTAACTCAATGGCCACTATCTTGGAACAGAAAAAGCATAAGACAAAACGAAATTTTGAAAGAAGGGTCAAAGAGTGCTCGCCGCTAAACTGCCGGCTAGCTCAAGGAATCTAGTCTGCTGGTAAAACACTGTCGCACTACGGAAGAAAAATCAAACTCAAAACTTCCCGAAGGGTTTGGTAAAGAGTCTTCATGTATTCCAGCAGACATCGGCAGTATCAGTGAGAGGCCAGTATATATGTAAAGTCTTCAGGTCACTGGAATCCAAAGCCAATTTAACGGATTTGTTCAGAATATCTCGTCAATATCCACTATTACGTAAAGAATGTAAGTTACGTCCCAGTTTTTCTGGATTATTAATCAGTTTTTGACATTTATTTACAACATTTCTATAAAATCGAGGATGAGAAATGCCCTTTGTTATTAGCTGTTTCCGAATCACGTCATATCTAGATATCAAATGTTCATATCTTCTGTAAAACTTCTTAAAAGTATTTATTAATATATTAATCAATCTATTCCAATCCTTTAAAAAGGATAAATTGTTAGACTATAGAGTGAATAGGACTGTTGTACGGGATTCAATAACACAATCCTTTGAATAGGAAAATCTGTTAGCCTATGGCACGAATGTAATTGTTGTTAGGGATTTAATAACATACCAATATAGGCGAGTCCTTTGATTAGGTAAATCTGTGCTTGGTTAATTTGTTTGAGCTTTAAAAGCAATATCGAAATTAAAAACAAAAAGGAATACAAGTCTTATTTATTTTTTTAGATTAGTCATTTGATACAAATATGAAATTGAATGATTCAATTAAGGTTGTTTGTGCTCTATCTAATTGTTGACAATTTTGAGTTATGATCCTCCATTTTTTTATTTGATATGCAATGAAGAGACATAAATTGTCGAAATGTCCTTATGCAGAAACTAATTTTATATTAACATCGATACATTGTCGCTTAGAAAAATTTTATTCACGAAGGTGTCTAGCAAAATAAAAGAAAATAAATCCAACAATGAATATATTATCAATAGACCTTGTTAACAATTTCTTTCCACCTAAATTATTCTTTTTTTTTTTCTGCAAAATATGTTTGACATATCAACTGAGCTATATTATATTTAGTTATATGAGATAGGCAAACGTCACGTCCTGAAAACAAAAACAGAAATTAAATTTTATTTTGGGAAATTTTGAACTAGTGGAAAACCATTAAAACTATCAGGGATCATTGTACCTTAACATCGACAGGAGAATACTGAAGGAAAACTGCATGGAAATCATTCAAATCAACGCCAGAGACACATGAAGAAGGAAGACATTACACACCCATAAAACACGTAAACACCGCAATTGCAATACTGAAAATCAAAACACTAATAAATAAACTCTAAAAACAGAGTGACATTAAATACTCCGTAGGGGTAAGCATCTCCTTCTCTGTATGCAGCTGTCGATGACTTTTGGCTAAAGTCAACATCATTTATTTCAAAGTACGTGTTACCGAATCATCAGTCAATCAAGGAACGATGGCCAAATCGGAAACACCAAGAAAAAAGAACACCACGGACCGGTAAAAGCCATTGGTAGATCAGGTGATCACTGATGAGATCAGGAAATCAGAAAAGACGTTATTCCGGCTGAAAAAACAATTATTTTTGTTTATTTGTTAATGTTGTTCACAACGGAAGTCTGGTGCATAATTAGTTTTTACAAAAAAAGAACAAAAAAAAAAAAAAAAAAAAAAAAAAAAAAAACAAAAACAAAATCTGGTAGTGAAATATAAATGCATAGAACTTCCAAATGGCATTCTATTTTTTTTACGTTTTTGTGTTTTTCTACACTTAAAAGAAACAAACTGTATTACCACATTTGATATATCACCCTAAACATTTCTAAGTTTTAGAGCTACAACTAATAAATTATTCTGACAATAATAAAGCAAACTATTCTGACTTTCTGATATTTTCTTACTTTTGTCATATGACTATCTGTTTAAACAGGTTTGCATTAAGCAAAAATGTGTTTCAAATAAAGGATTTCTAGTCAACGGATGACGTCTAAATGAAGCGACGTCACAATATCTCTTCAATGTCGTCAATTAACCAACCGGCGTATTGAAATAAAAAAAAAATATCATCTAAAATCTCGGATTTTTGAGTAGAAAATCTATATAATAAAAAGCATAACTAATCGACCTCCATGAATATCAATAAAAATGTCACTCGTGTCGATCAACGCAGTGAATTGATTCGTTGCGGAACAGAGTTTTGCAACTCGCTTAATCCTTTTGCGTTGTTCAGCACACGTGACATTTTTATTGGTATTCACTACGGTCAATTAGTTATACTATAATTCTCCGTACGCTCGAGTGATATTACGTATGCATCAATATAGTGATTGGTGAAAACCAAACTTTCTTAGAAGAAATTTTGTATTACTACCTTTACATCTTTAATAGCATAAAAATACAAAAAATCAAACAAAGAGAGAATACAAAACATACCTTAAACTTTATATATCGCTATAAATAAAGGTAGATTTTAATTAAAAGGTTTTAATGATTTTAACCTTGCTCATTTACCCTGGTGATCTTGTAAAGGAATCGGTGTTTTTTCTTTCTTTCGTTTAATGATAATTCAACAGAGCGTTTCCCCAAACGACGCCATATTCATAACGTAACAAGGTACCAAAAATGGATACACCCACAGAATGAAAATGTTACACTAGGAGAAATGTAACATCATTACGAATATCTGAAGCATTTAAATCAATTAATAAAGACATGATCATAACTAAGGCCTAGATGTCAAAAGAAGAAAACTGTTGATGCTTTTTCATTATGCTAATAAAAAATGTTATTTGTATTTTCCAAACCCCTGCTACAGTTTATAGTGTCATCTTTGACACTCTGTTATTTAGAAAAAAAAAGAAAAAAAAAACTTCTGCATGTTTTACTATTTTTGCCCTCAGTTTTTGATCATAAAAATTATTATCAATGGTAAATAAAGGGATATGGAGTAAATGCACATGGGACAAAGTCTCTACACTTTTCTTTGGTTTTGGGAGTATTCGATTTCATTATCTTTTACTGTGTAAGCACGAATGTTTAAAGATTTTCAGGAGTTTATTCATTTTGGAGATCTAGGCAACGTCTAGAGAATCTAAGTAACTCTTTAAAGTCTCAAATAACTAATTTGACTAAAACATTAGTTTTAAACATTTTGTTCTCGCTTAAATAAAACTTTAGCAAGAAATCGCAAAAATGACAAAAGGAAAAACATTTACACGAGCAAAAAATCCCCGAAATTCTTTGTACCCAGTAAAAAAACTTAGCAGGTTATACCCATACAGGAAAACAAAAATCAATTTCAGGGCTTATGAGAGTCGAATTAGAAAACCTTAATGCTTAAATCTTGAAAGGACAATAAATAACAGCATCACTGAATTCAAAGCACATAATTTTTTTTTTTATCAAAGGTCCTTGCAAAGGACGTGACGTTTCAATTTGGATTTTCATTGATTTTTCTAAAGAGCTTTGTCCTTCGGATTTGAAAATGCTGTTAAAGTCCTGACATTTCAGTTTTAAGTGTATTGAGTATGTTTATTATACTTTGAAAAACATGAACATATAAAGATATGGTTGATGCGGTCAAACCGGTCTAGCTCCTCCACTGGTTTTTGTTAGTGCCTGTACCAAATCGGACTGTACTATATTCCTGTCGTTATTTAGTTTTGTTTTGTCTGTCAATTGTGTTTCTCTTGCACATCTTTCTTATGAATTGTAGCCTGTGACTGTATTTTTCAGTAGTTGTAGGTGTTTCAGAGTAACATGATAAATGCGTCAACTCAGGGAAAGATTGTCCTCTCTGGATGGATACAACAGCACAAAAAACAGGCAAGTTAGACTTGGAAAAAGCTAAATAATTTTGAAACGAATGTTTAAAAGGAAAGTAGCAAAATCAGGGAAGATATGTGCCATACGACTTTCTATTTGCAAAAGAATAATAAATACATCACAATAAAATCGATGAAAAAAATAATAAGTGTGATGTAAAAATAAAGAGAAACATTCAGAAGCCTTTTTCTCGTTTTTCATAGATACAACATTGTTTCCATAGAAACAAATGCGCATACAATTTGATGTAAAAAATTATAGTATAGAACCAAAGCACTTGCTTTTGGGAATTGTAATTGTAATTGACTATATTATTATATTGAACGATTTCCTGATACCGATCAATGTTGGTTTTTATTAGATCTTTTCAATATAGATCCCACTTACATCTAAATAGATACTTACATATTCATCCTTGGCATTTACTTCAGCATTTTTACTGATTAAAAGCTGCAGTATTGACACGTCATTGTTGAAAACTGCCGCTAAGTGTAATGGTGTCCTTTCCTGAAATATATATAAACACCATGTTTTATACACAATAACCAATATGATTTGTTACAATCGTTCAATAGATGAAATCAAATAAAATAAAGCAGGCAATGACATAGTGTGTAAACTTCTACAAAACAACGATTCCGATAAAAAGATAATCAAATATTTAAATGTGTAATAAATGAAGGTTATAAAAATATAAGCATGTCAGACATCTATAGAATCTGCAAAAATAGACATAAAAGTATGACAAAAAGGCATTTTTATATTGTTTTCTTTTCCATACAACACACTTTCTTAAAACTTTCTCAGTGATTGAAAAATATTGGACAACGAATGACAAAATAACTTATCCTTTATACGTTATATAAAGGCGCTTTTATGATATTTCCCCTTAATAGAAAAAAAATAAAACATGACATTATTTGAAGTTGGTATTATAATATGCTATCTTTTTTTGCAGAAATTTTCTTCCAATCTTTATAAATATTGTAAAATATAAAGAAAAGTACGTATTTATCATAATGCAAATTCATAATACAGGAAATAGAGCAGCTGCAAATTTGTAAAGGACTTTCACATATACTTTGTCACAAAATGTTTTGTAATGTCAAAATATCGAGAGCAAATGCTCAAATGAAAATTGGGGAAATAACTTAATTACCTAGCAGAAATTTCAAGAGCTAAGATCTAGAGGACAGACAGGTAAAACAGGTAGAAATCAAAGGAAAATTGTCAACTGCAAGAGTCCTGAATTGCTAAAAGCGTTAAAACAAATGGTTAGTTAAAGTTAGTTTTATTGTGCACCGAATCCCATTTAACAGAGGTAGTGTTAAATGGGATTCAGCAGCAACTCGACAGTAATCGTTATTTGAAGGAAACCAAATTTTTATCTCAGCACTAAGTGAAGTACAATTTTGAATAACAGTTCAAATTTTTTCCACAATGGTATGATATCACTTAAATTCCTCTATTATTTATGGCACAAGACATAGTTTTTTAAGCCTTGATTAATATAACAAAATGAGATAACTGTGCCAGATTAAAGCCTTTCATAGTTTGCGTTAGCTCTCTCGTAACGAATCAACTGTGAAACATTCTCTCT
>MJUU01047703.1:6574-24608 GCA_002080025.1 Modiolus philippinarum | reverse complement strand
TGTGTAATTTTGTGCTTTGTTCCTTCGGTATTCTACTGCCGTTGTTGTGAAAAATGAAACTGAAAGAACTAAGAGACTACTAGCAGTTAACTGACATGCCAGCTCCAGACCCATTACCAACTGACCCATTACCCATTACCAACATGCATATTTTAAGACTAAACGAGGGACATAAACCATTTGACCTGTAATTCCCCGTCCGATTGTATAAGGGTAGATGAGGGATTCGTTCAATTATCTGATAGTTTATAGCTACTTCAGGATTAAAACAAAATGAAGAAGTAGTACATTTCCAACATGTATACATCAACTTACTATAAGTTGAATCAGGTATTGTCAAACAGCAGGTTTTTTGAACTCTTAGACCAAATCTAACAATATGTTACATGTATACTGATGACATGAAATATAACTCAAATATTTCTTACATTTACATGTACTTCGACTTATTATAAGTTAAATAAGGTATTAAACAAGTAGCAGGTAGCTGTCCAACAACCTTTTTTCCTCTTGGATTAAATCTTTAATTTTTAAATAAACAATATTACATACTAATTACATTTTATATTGCCTTTCAGAATGACGACCGAAAACAATACACTGGAGGTAACAAATGATACGATTTACCACAACCTTGATGCCTTGGACTTTGAACAATTTCTTCACAAAGATATTCCAGCAGTTGTATTTTTAACTATTTTATCTTCTATTGGAACAGTAGGAAATGTGCATACGTTACTTGTTTATGTATTGTCAAACAAAATGTCGAGACTGGCTGTGCGAACCTTTATAATATGGTTATCTGCCACCGATCTCCTAGCTTGTGTTGCATGTATGCCTTTTGAAATTTTTGACATCCGATACAGTTACACGTTTAGCTCTGTCGGTGCTTGCAAGTTCTTTAGATTTCTTAATCACGCTGTGACTTTGGCATCGGGTGGACTTCTTACAGCAATAGCCATCGAACGGTACAACATAAATGCTAAACGTCTTCCAAGAACTAATGCAAAACCTATTCTTGTTATGAATATTGTCTCTACTGTAGTTGTGGTAATGGCCATTGTACTTTCGATTCCATCGTTTGTATTTTATGGACTTAACGAAAAGAAAACAAATGTAGATGGTCTAACAGGTACGGATTGTACAGTTCTGTCTGAGTACCAAGATGTAAAAACAGCCGGAGTGTACACAGGAATCGTAATTCTTTTAAGCAGTGTATGCTGCCTGATATGTATCATTGTATACGGGAAAATTTTATACGTTATTTATATTCAAATCAAAAAGGAAAATACACATAAAGAGAAATCATACAGTTATACAATGGACGTGTCGTCAGACATAACTTCAAAGGAGACAGATCAGGTATCTACAAATCCAGTTGGTGACATATCACCAAAACAAAGATCTCGACAAAGTGATGGAAATTGTTCAGTAAAATCAACGGCAAGCAGTAAATACGAAAAAGGAAGACGGTTAACAGTCAGTCTTATTGTAGCAACCGCAGTTTCGTATCTTGGATATATCATTTACGCGGCTACCATACTGGTTAAAATAGCCAATCCAGAACTGTATAACAAAAGCATTCGACCAGCTACATCTATTCTGTTGAGGGCTTACTTTATAAATAATGCTGTAAATCCTGTAGTGTATTGCTTCCTAGATAAAACATTCCGTACAGAATGCTTGAAGTTGTATTCAAAAACGTTCTGTAAAACGTGTATGAAGAAGTAGTCAGTATAAAATAATTAAACGCGAAATTATATAAATATGGCTTTACAAACGGAGTATGTCTGGATTTAATAGTCAGAAATACGTTTACCATTTATAATTATTGTCATGACATGGGATCAAGAATTGATTACTATATTTGCGTGCCCAAACGTTCTTTTTTATTTCTTTGCAATTGAATGAAATTTTGAATAGATAATGAAATGGAAATGTTTCCGTTTGAGTTAAATTGTAAATGGATCTTTTAAAGTACAAGATGTGTATGCGAATTTTGTTTTAGCATTTAAAGGGTTCGTAGAGGAAATCTAAAGTCTTCGTTTTAAATTGAAATAATAAAAATATCGTTTAACTAAAACTATACTATAAATATAGGAAAATTTTAAGCTACGATTAATTTGAATAGATAACATGGAAACGACAAATGTCAACGTTTTGCTTTTTACACGAAAATATCCGTGCCTTACCTCAATCAATGTATACATCTTTTTTTTTATTATACGAATTATTTGTACTGATATGGCGACCAAGAAACATGGGTAGCGGTATCACTTCAGGAGGGAGTTCTTTTTCTACAAGCATGTACTGATAACAGGTGTGATTGTAAGAACATCTTTTAAACCATTAGAAGAAATATAGAAAAATTGCCCACTTTGGCGGATAATTTGTACAAAGACGCAGATTTTGCCACAATTAAGTTTCAAAAAATAAAATTAAAAATGATATGTCACCGATCATCTTTTCCTGTTATCAGGCTTTGAAAATTAGGCCAAATTCGGTATTTTTCAGCGATATTTACAAAGAATATATAGGGAACTGTGAGAACATGGTCATTGTTTAGCTTTCATACGAAATAAATATCAGATTTTTTAATTTTTCTTTTGGATATTTCAGAGGTATATGCTTCAGCCGTATGTTGAGCTTAAAAAATCTATATGTCACCGTTTGATTAAGAAAGATATTTTATATAATTTACAAAATAGACAATATTTACAGGAAAGGGGAGCTAACTCGCGGGAAAGTGTATGTCAATCTATTATAACGTCACATTGAAAAGGCCAAATAAGGAATATTCCGGCTTCAAAAAATCAAGTCAATTCCGCATCCGACTTGTGTTTCGCAAATGCGCCAATAGGATGCGCCGTGTATTAGTGTCGATCTACCTTAAGAGCCGTATTGGCGACAAGATCAGAAAGACTGCAAAAGATGGATTTTCAAGAAAAAATCCTGCCTTGCAATGTCTGGCGTTGAGGTTGAACCTATGGACAAGTGTTACAAGCCCCCTGGAACACATACAGCTGTAAGATAGAGACAATGCCAACAGCGGAATTTTTCTTCTTATTGTATGACGTTCATTTACGTCCAAAAAATGTTTAGGATGGTATAATGGCAAAGTACAGTCTTCGGTATCGCTGTCTGTGAACATATTATTTTATTTTTCATTTAATAATGTTTTACATGAAGTCATCTTATACATATCCAAATACACTTATCTTGAAGGCACCATGAGGTTTTCAACAATAAGCTTGACTTGCATCTCATAGTAAGTTCATGACGGTCCCGATCGCCTTTTAGGAGGAATGCATTTGTGTGTCTTTTCTGTTTATGTATTCTGGTATATGCATGAAATCATTATGCTAAACTCCTCACGGGAAGACATCTTGGTGGAATCTGTATACTGAGGTACATAATGTTGTCATTTGGTAATGGGTCTGGAGCTGGCATGTCAGTTAATTGCTAGTAGTCTTTTGTGATTTCATGTTTATGTCTGTATATTTAGTTCTTTCAGTTTAATTTTTCACAATTGACTCAGTCATGTTTCCAACTGAATTTTACTGTTGTTACGATTGTTTTTTGATTTATCACATTGGCTATAGGGGGAAGGTTTGGGCCCAATAAAACTAGTTTAACCCCGCCGCAGCAGGTTTGCGCCTGTCCTAAGCCAGGAAATTTATTAAGCCTTTGTGTGTCTTGTCTTTTTTCTAGTTAGTTTACTTTATGTCGATAGGAGTCTAGGATGATGTATATTTCGCAGAACTTGATTACTCTTTATTCAGGGGCCGACTCCGACCTGCCGTTGGGTGTGGGGTTTCCTCACCGTTCATTGAAGATCTTTTGGTGGCTTTGAGTTGTTATTGCTCCCCTTTGGGTCGTTGTCTCTTTGACACATTCCCCGTTTCCCTTCTTTTTTCTATTGCTATTTGACATATACAACATTTGTATGTCCATATAAAACAACTGTATGCCCATCACACTTACGTGGTAAAAAGGACCGATTTCCAACTTTTATACCTCAGAAACGCGTACACGGACTTTTTAATATTTTTGCTCAAAATTAACAGCTTATACATGTATCAATGTATAATTGGTTATTAAATACTGTAAAAAACTCTGGTGTAAATTATTTTTGGAGTGTAAAAAATTCAATTGAAGTTTTGGATAAACTACAATCTATTCAAAGACCAGTCTCATCCATCGACAGTTATGATTTTTCCACACTTTATACTACCCTTCCACATAAGCTGATTAAATCAAAATTGGGACAACTTATTAAATTGTCTTTTAAATTTTCTGGTCTGCAGTTCATCTGTTCTAACAAAAAGCAAGGATTCTTCTCTAATATTATTATAGGTCGTTTTGGCCTGGATGTAGGATGTTGTCTCCTTGACATTTACCCCATTTCCTTTCTTTTTCATAATAATTATTGTTCCTGGACATGTGATGATATGATAAATGCACTCAGTCTTTTGCTGGACAACATTTTAGTTCGTTTTCGCAACAATATTTATCAACAGGTCATAGGTATTCCCATGGGTAAAATTGTGCTCCTCTCATTGCAGATCTTTTTCTGTTCTGTTTCGAAAGAGATTTCATGAAAAAACTTCAAAATGGAACCATACCAAACAGTGATAATTTTATTTCTATTTTCAATGATAACAGCAGGTATATTGACGATATCCTTACTATTGACAATCCCCATTAGACATTATTTACCCACAAGAACTGAAATTAAATAAAGCTAACAATGATTCCAAATACTGCCCTTTTCTGGATCTAACCATCATAATTGACGCTGGTAAAATATAAACTAAAATGTATGATAAAAGGGATGATTTTGATTTCACTATAACTAATTTTCCTTTTCTTGACGGCGACATCCCACAAGCTCCATCATACGGGGTGTACATTTCTCAACTTGTACGATTCGCACGTGTTTGTTCTACTCTTGACGATTTTAATGAACGTAACCTTACCATCACTGCCAAACTTTTACAACAGGGTTACAGATTTCATAAGTTGTTGAATACCTTTAAGAAGTTTTATAACAGATATGAATATTTAATATCTAGATATGGCGTTACTCGCTAGCAGCTTATTACATGTTCTAAGGGCATTTCTAATCCTCGTTTTTACGGTAATGTTGTTAAATAATGCCGAAAGCTGATAAAAATCCAGAAAAGCTGGGACGTAACTTATATTCTTTACGTAATAGGGGATATTGACAAGGTACTCTGCTGGCATCCGTTAAATTAGCTTTGAGATCTAGTGAACTGAAAACTGGCATCTCACTGATACTGTCGATGTCTACTGAAATATATGATGATTCTTGACCAAATCCAGCGGAAAGTTTTGAGTTTGATTTTTCTTCTGTAGTGCGGCAGTGTTTTACCAGCAGACTAGGCTCCTTTAGCTAGCCGGCAGTTAAGCGGCGAGCATTCTTGACCCATCTTTTAAAATTACGTATTGTCATATTTTCTCCTTTCAAGATTGTGGTCATGGAGTTAGTAGTCTACCTGTATTGGGTTTTATTCGTATGTTTTCTTAACTATAAGGAAACGGAACAGATTAAGGGGAGGTTTGGGTACCCATAAACCGGTTTAACCCTACCACTGGCTTTTGCTAGTGCCGGTACCTAGTCCGGCTGTCCCGAGTTCCTATCGTTGTTTACGTTTGTCTTTTGTCTAATTTGTGTTTTCCTGTGTAGTTCCCTAGCAGATTGTGGCATGCAATTATAATTTTCAGCAATTGTAGGTGTTTCCTGTTGTCCCTTTTATTTCATCAAACAAATTAAAAGAAACTAAAAAAACCTTTAAAATTATTAACTTAAAGGATAACCATCATTAACAAAGATAGTATGTGATTTAGAATGAAAGGATATGAAGTAAATGCACGTGAGACAAAGTCCGCTACAAAGTTATGGTGAAATCAAGCGATGGATCAATGCTTTTACTATTTAGTCACCATTAGGCTTTCAACAATGAGCTTTTCTCATACCTCATAGTAAATGGGGGTAATAAAAAAAAATACCGAACAGAATTGTCAAAACTCAAAGTACAAGAGGCAAAAAGGAAAAAAAAAAACTATAAACATTGTCAACCGCAATGGTCCTGACTTGGTACAGGCATTTCAAGAGAAATGATTTGTTAATTCGGTTTAATGGCTCGCCAAAACAAGTAAGTTCAAGACGATTTTAAGCACCGTATGTGTGGAATTAATTCTTATTGTTGAACAGTGTCACATACATGGAAGTGATATTATCAATAAACATAAGATTTACTGACAAAGCGGTCTTACCGTCGGTGTTGTCCACCCNCCCCCCCCCCCCCCCCCCCAAATAAAATAAAGTACTGCTGCCCCAAGCTACTGGACATATGGAACTTACAAACAAGGGACACTCATCAAATCGATTGTAATGGAATCTGGCATTTTAAAACACTGAAATGTGGGTGCTATAAACAGTTGGTGAGATAAAACATTACAAAAAATGAAGAAATGATAAAATGCCAAAATTGGAAAGTATGAGAGTGTATCCATATGAGATATTCTCTCAATAACAAGTACATCAAAACTGAATTAGAAAAAGAGCAAATATTTCTTGCAGGGGGAGTCTTTACGCGGACTCCATTCTTAAGTTAACAATGCAGTGATATGGAGTAATTGCACATGCGACAAAGTCTTTACAAATAATTTGTAAATACAAGCAATTCTAATATGACGGTCTTCAATCGCTTTATGTCCAAACCCGCGGTAAAATAATATTTACTTATGAGTAACGTCATAAACAAATGACGGTACTTTCTATAACGTCATAAATATTTTACATCAGTTTTCGCAACGTCACAGACCAATTAACGGAGTAGAAAGGCGCGGAGCTTCATCTATGTGTACTAGGATGAATTCTCCTAATCGGAATCTTGTGAGTGTCCTATTAGAATCGAAATAATTAACAGTAGCCATGTATTGATATTATTTTGGCCACGGGCTTGCACTTTATGGTGATATTTTACCCTTCGCTGGTCGCTCGGGGTAAAATATTCGCCATAAAGTGCCAGCCCGTGGTAAAAATAAGATAAATATATGGTTACTGAATGTAAATTATTTCTTAATTGAACAGCGCTTTTATTGTTGTTCATAACCTTGAATCCACCATTAGGCCTTCAACAATTAGCTTTGCCAATACCTCATAGTAAGTTCATTACGGCCCCTAGCACCTATCTGAGTCATCACATATTGTCGAGCAACGCCAGATCCATATAATTTATCCCATGGACGCAAAATCGTCAACAAACATAAAAATTACTGGCAAAGTGCTCTTATAATCTTTGTCATCCATTGCCTGACAAAAGTACTGATATCCTTAACCAGTCGACAGAACCAACATTCAAACAAACACAGAGCGCCAATCGACATTTTGAAACAGCGAGTTGTGGGCACTTTAAATAGCTGGTCAGAATAACATTTGGAAATTACAAAAATTGAATTAAAATTACTACTACTTCGTATCCAACAAGAATTAAGACAGCATGACAAAGACATAACAAATTAACAATAATAACCAAGAATATCACAAAACTAAACCAGTAGCAGTATGAACCCCTAAAAACCGAAATATCATCAGGTGCTCCTGAAGGGTAAGCATGATCTGCACCACATGTGCCACCCGCCACACTGCAAGTGAAAAGTAAGGCACCTGGCATACTGTCAGTAAAAAAAATGGAAATGAACCTTTTGTCCATGAGAATTTTCTTTACTTTTGTAAATTTAAAGTTTATTATATGATCTTTTAGTTACAATGAAAAAATGTGTATGTCGCCTGCTCTTTTTGAAAAACGTTTCCAAATAAAACATTATTTACGGGTAAAAGGAGCTAATTTGCGGCAAAGTTGACGAAATTTAATGTCTCACATCTGTCAGTCAATTATGACGTCAAAAAGGAAAAGCTGTCAAATTACAGTTCCGGGCCAAAAATCAAACCTACCCCGCATCAAACTCTTCGTTTTTCAAATGCGCGATTGAATTGCGCAGCGCAACAGTTTATCTTCCTAAAAATCAAATGTGATACATACCTTTATCTATTGGGCTTTGCTATGGCAGGCGTCCGCGGCTGGAAATCGTTATAAATTTAGGTGAAACATAATGGCAGACATTGGTTAAATGCAGAAATTTTAAAACAAATATTGATAAGATCACGAGAAATATAGCGTCAAATAACAAAAGACCGAAGTGGTTACTATTAATTTAGTTCTGCATATGTGCATTTCGACAACTGATTATTCATCAGAGCAGATCAGATCAAAATATGTGTACATCCATAAATCGAAATATGTTAAAGCTAAGAGAGAACAAATTACCAAAAGGATCTAAAAAGGAAAGCCAAAATCAGGACAAAAAAGACAGAGCTATGCAAGAGGGAAATACTCCACAGGTTTAACAAACTTTTTCTTAAAAAATATTGCATGTTCACAAATAAAATACGGTTCCGGGTCAGCACCGAATTACTGGCTACTAGGTTAGCGAATGCCCTCGGGGACTGCGAGTCCACCAGCCCAGTGATAATAAATAACAAAATATCGAAGTTGCTGTGAATTTAGTATCTGCATATACGCATTTCGACAAGTAATGTCTCTTCAGTGCATATCCAATTAAAACATTTGAAAGTCCATAAACAGAAATATGTAAAGATGAATGGAAACAGGTAGTTATTGTCAAACTACCGCAATGATTGGAAAACTGGCGTGGTAAACTAAAGGAATCTGTCTTTTGTCACTACCAGGGAAAATCTTGAGCCGTGATTTAAAGACTCAAGGGATAAATTTTTGAAATAGAAGAACAGATCGTGTTTTTATAACATCTTCATGTTAAGAGCTATTACCGAGGAGACAAATGAGTAAAACACTTCCTAATCGACTTTGAAACATTTTTGTCAGTGATACTCTATAACATTCTTAAACATTATGGAAAAATTGATATGAAAATCATCAACGTCATTTAAGAAATGTACAACGGATTTAAATTAGGGTCGATTCAATAAATGTGTCCTTACCTGAACTTCTTGACCAATCAAATGCAGTGATGTTGTGACTGATTCATTGATCGATTCTATATCAATAACTGGCGGTTTCTTTGTACAAAGATGACAAAATGCTACATTGTGTATGAATGTACACAATATTTGTCTGTTTCCATCCACATTTGAAGACATTGTGTTTTCTTTAACACAGAAGCTGACAAAAATAAAACACGTCACAATCTGACGGTGGGGACAGATTTATTGAATCGGTTCTACATGACCATGAGCTGAAAGACTACCAGTTTTTGATAACATCAAGTTATAGGTACTCCAACGAAAAAAAATGACTGTTTGAATTCAATAAATTTGGCGGTGCAAAAAAATAGTTATATGCTTCAGTAATATTGAAATAAACTATTAAACTCCAACAATTTCAGGTTAGGGATAAATTAACATCATTAAATAATTACATTTTGTCCACTTCCGATATTTATTTTCTTCGTATTTACCAGTCCTATTAAGAGCTAAGAATAAAATAGTTCAAAATTATTTGGAGTTACGACGCTTTGACCACTAATTAAGACTTACTACGACGAAAATTCAAGAAAATTGCAAAAACGAGTAAAGTTAAAATTGCTGTGCATTTACGTGCATTTGTCAATTTGCAGTTGAAAAGTATAGGTTGTGACTTAAATAAACGTAGGTCTTCATGTTTAAACTTTCCAGCACATGCAATATTAATCAAATGACATCAGAAATGAAGCAAAGAAAACTGGATAAAAAATTAGGATAAAATTATGATAATTGTAACAACACCATAAAATGTAAAAAGGAATTGTCAGTCCATTGGAAAAATATCTGCCTTTTGCTATTTTGGAATTACCTTAAGTACAGACGGAGAAGTGCTGAAACAAATGAATATTACAATAGGTATGGCAAGATCAGCCTTTAAGAAACTTAGAAACTTCTGAAAAGAATGGAAGATAACCAACAACATAAGAATATATCTCTGCGTAATGTAAGATCAGTATTACTATATTACTACATGGAGAACCAACAAGGAGATAGTGTTGGAACAACGAGGGCTTGTGGGCATCTACAAAATGTACTAAGGGAAATTAAAAAAATAATGATAGACAGTTAGCCTATCTAACATCGAGCTATCACCAAAAATCAAAATAAACAACATCAAAATAAAAACTAGAATAACTGCGAGAAAAGCTCACAAAACTACCCCGCTCACTCATTTGATTCCAGATGTAAAACATTCACCAAAAAAATCAAGTCAAATCAAATTTTTAAATAGCTTGTACACATTGGCATTAAGTACTAACATTTTGTGAAAGTTTCATTGAATTTCACCAAGAGGTCTAGGAGGATATGTACCCTACTTTGGACGGAATAACATACGCACGAACGGAATAACGGATGGACGAACGGACAACTTGAATGGAAGCAATAGCAAAGGTCAGTGCTATGGGGATACATTGGTTGCTGACTTGTGTGCTTTGTAGCACAAAGATGATATGTATGTATAAACAACTAGAAAACACGAGGGGACTTTATAAACATAAGTGGATGCTATAAATCGGATAATGGTTTTTATGAAATAAAAACGATACGCTAGGCTATGGAATAGCCTTGGATAGAAAATTGCGTGTTTGATTGACAAGGGTGTTGTGGCTCATGATGTACTCGGCTTCGAAACATCAACCTTTTACAACACACACAAATAAACACCGGTAGCTCTTTATTCTTCCGCAAAAAAACGCAATTCTATCTCTTTTCATCTTTCGTTCTCCATTGCCTAAGTATCTCCACAAACTAGAATCACGCTTTGTTTAACACAATTGAAAAGTCTTTTATAGTATTTGTATATTATTGATTATTGCACAATACCTCATCTTTATTTATTAACTTCTGGTTTTAAATTTATACATTACTGTTCTTATTCTTTTTATCATATCTATATTTATAAATCTGGCTAAGCGATATTGCAATACCAATCCCATCATCCTCTACAAACTTGTTCCCAGTACTACCTATAGTAAATGTTTATTATACTTTTCAACTTCCATAAGGAAACAGAAAAATTAAACCCCGCCCCGTTTTATCAGGACGAAACTGGACGCCATTTTGATTTTCGAGAATCTGAAATTCCTGTTGGTCAATAGTCTTCTGTGCATGCGTTCTCCTCAATGCGCAAGCGTACTCCTCACTTCACCCCAAGAACTATCTATATAGCTAGGCTGTTCCATAGCCTAGCTAATAAAAGGATATTAAGGTCAAGTCGAAGTAATTGAACGCCATCTGGTGTTTTCTTGTTTTGAAAATTTTTGGTGACGTCCCTTTCTATTGTATGACGTTCATGGAAACGTCATATGATTTCACCAAATGCATTTTGGTGTCACCACAGGAAGGATCTCGCCGAAGAAACTTTTTATAATTTAGGGGTGACAAAATTGCCGTTTCTTATAAAAAAAAACAACAATAGTCGGCAAAAAAAGAAACAAAAGAAAGATAATGAATGAATATGGAGGAAATGCACACCAGACACAGTCTCTACACAAACATGGTACTGATAGGCAATGGAACTACGCTTTCACCGTCGCATACGAAAAAAAAATAACAAAGATCATAGGTTGGAGAGATAGTCCCCATGTTTTTCATAGAATGATACTTCTAAGAAAAACTCTATTGTCCGCTCCATTTGTCAGACTGTACAGGTCACTATACGACGTAAAACGCTGTGGTTTCTTTTTAGACCCAAAACACGATGCACACATCATAGTCAGCGCCTAACAAAACACCTTGTGAACATCAATAATCAATTGACAAATATCGGCACCTTATCTTTCCGCGGAGGATTAAATGAAAATAGTTTTCTCTAGCTATCATATGAATGTCAGTCAAAAATGTATCAATTTGATATTCAAACATTTGCATAGCATTGACGGATAATGGATTAATGTATTGGATTTCAGATATTTCTAAATAGAAGATGAAGTTTCAGTAGATTTTTCAGTAGCTGTAATAAGAGGAAGATGTTGCCTGTCATTTCAATATCACTCCATGTTAATCATAGCTATTCCTCGCGATTTCTAAACTGTTCTGTTTAAGTTGATATTCCCCGCCTATTTGATGATGTGGATTTAAAAGTATGAAATTTAAAAATTCGCAAAGAGGTACTATTTGTAATAAAGCGCTGACTTAAGCTGGTGTTTGAAGTTGAAAACTTCGAAGAATGTAAAATATTTGAAGATGGTTCCGTAGTTGCTATTTTCAGGGATATAACTTTAAAGCAACGAAAACTCCAAAATTACACTTTTTGTGTGTTGATATAGATAGACTGTTTTCAATCTTTTTATGTACTTTTGTATGTTTTTAAAATGTTAGCGACTAATCTTGAAAAGTCAATTTAATCACTGGCAGATCCAAAAGGGGGGGGTTCGGGGAGTGGAACCCCCTTTTTTGGACAATCATGTATTTTTTAATGAAAATCCTAGTGTTCTACTAAGAAATGCCCCCAAAAATTTCACGCCTCCCTCCGCTCGGCGAAATCTCTCTTCACTTCTGAAATGGAACCCCTTTTCAAATTCCCTGAATCCGCGCCTTTTTATCAATATTTCTTCAATGCCGCTTTCGAGAGAATCACATATTACATCAAATTGAAAAATGAAGGTACAGTATAACAATGTCTTGCCAATTTCCCCCACTATTCTCATTCAAATTCAGAAATTAGGGGAGAAAAGAAGAAAGTTATTATATTCTTTGGGAAACCCTTAACATTATTTTAAAATGTAAATTTTGCTGATATTCGGATTTTTTTGTCTCCAATAAATGCATGTGTACTGTGTTAAAGGTAAAAATAAATCAAATGAATGCCGAAATTGCAATGAACTTTTTATTGACAAAAAGTGCAACTATTTGTTATATTGTTATAAAAACAATAATAGCATTCAAACACAATCGAATATTCGCAATAGGTCATGCGCCACCGGTGGATCCAGGCTTCGAAAAAGGGGGTTCCAAACGATGTTTTTTACCACTTTTGTCAGTTTTTACCTTAACTCTGCACGAAAAACATTTCCAGAAAAACGGGGTTCCAATCTCTGAAACCCCTCGTATGGATCCGCCATTGTGCGGTTAATTGTATAAATGCAAAAGTTATTGCTTGTTTTTCTTTCATTCATTTGCAGTGTTCTGTGTTTAAGTAATCGCAATTATTTAAAATCTAACCGACTAAATTTTAATTTTAAGCATTGACGAAAATATTTTGCCGGGCGAATAAAATAATATTATTTAAATAATGTGACATAAATGTTTAATATGTAGTGCAATAGAAGTCTTTATCGACGAGAAAGAACTAACTAAAATTGTCAATCTAAAAGTCAGGAAAGTCTGTAAGAAAAATTATTTTGTTCTTTGCATGAGTTAATACAACCGAATGAGAATTGTCAGCAGAAAAAAAAACTAGAACTGGTGTAAATAATGGAGAAACGAATTGCAGTACCAAGTCGGTAAACTTATTTTTACAATTTATAGTACCAGTTATACATGAAAGACTCCTGCTAATATACTGTTTGCGCAACTCTTAATATTCATATCGACGTCGGCAAACGTTATGAAAAACCAGCATTTTTTCTGCACAAATACGTATCTTTGAATGCATTTATAGAAAAATCAAGCATGGTGACCTACCAAACTTTTTCATTTTTAAAAAGCTCAGAACTTATGTAGTATTGTGTTAGTTTTTTGAAAAACTGTAGGACGTATAACTATCTTTAAAACAACATTTTTCTGATTTTAGAACCGTCAAAAACCCACTTTCCCTATATATTCAAAGTAAATTTAGGTCAAAATGGACGATTTTCAACTTCTGGGAAACGAAAACGAGTATGGGTACCCCAATTTTTTTCTTTTTATATTTCAATGTATCTCACGCTTAGCATTCATCATGCAAAAAATCAGAATTTTGTAAGACATCATTAATTACTTCGACTCGATTTGACCTTAAGTAAATGCAAATGTGACAAAGTCTCTACAAATACATGGGAAACACCATGCAATGGTACAATACTTGTATTGTTATTTTCTATCGTATAAAAAACGGAAAAACAAAGGTCTGTATATTTGCAACACCAAAATTAACCAAAATTAAACATCGAGCTTGTGTCGTGAGGTTAAAAAAATATTTATCATTATTTAAAAGGCATTAAATGCATAAATGAAAATTTTTTGTCCTGAATCACACTGATGACCTGATGACATACACATTGCACTTTGAAACAAAATATCATACCTACATTTTATCAACTGGGGCTTTACTACCTTAGACGCGTGAAACCATAACATATCCTGGACTGGCATCATTGTATTTCCATCTAATCTGGTGATGTGATTATAAACAATGGAAGCATATGGAGTGAAACAAAAGTATAAACCTGACAGTAAGCAAAAACTGCGACTACAGATTGAAATCTCGCAGAGCATTGGTCTGATAAAAGATATTTTTATTCGGATTTAAACTATTATATATATATATATATAATATATAAGCTGTCTATAAATTCAGTCAAGGTAGAAACTTGTCCATCTCCCCGGATTTGCGAATATTTACGCTAATGCAGGGCCTAAAAATTTAAATATAACGGTCTATGGTAGGAACCCAACGGGGTTAGAATTAGAGACATGAATATCGAGATTGCCTTCCCACCGAGGGATTTGGCTGCTCTTCGAATGCACAGATATTACAGACAGATTACACTGCCCACGCCATCTCTGTGGGAGTCCAAAGGGATGTAAAATATAAAGAACTACAAATTTATTTTGACTCGTAATACGAGACTTTAGTATATTAATTAACCGAAATTTGAACATGGAAGTGGTGGTCCAGTGGTAGCGTATTAGACTTTTAAACCCGTAGAACCTTGACAGAGGGGGTTCGAATCCCACTGAAATCAACAAAAAATTAATATTTAATATTAAAAGACTCAGACTCTGAATCTGAATTGATAAAAACAGATGAAAAATTCACCACAGGCAGATGGTTCAAGCCAAAATGATTATTTTCATTCTAAATTTTTTTTTTTTTCAATCAAGTGCCCAAAATTGCAGTTAATTTATCTTCTGCATACGGTCATTTCAACAACAATATGTCTCATCAGTAGAGATTATATCAAAAAATTCAAAAGAAAAAAAAAGACACAGCACCTTAAACTAATTAACAGATACCAAAGTTACTGTAAATTTGGTTTATGTATATGGCCATTTCGATATGTCTCTGAAGAGTAGATCAAAATCAAAAGATTGTCTCACTGATGAGACATATTAGAGTTTTGAGTTTTTCTTTTAATGTGTGGAGTTGGTAAAACAATACCCCGTGTTAGAGATGTATGCTGTTTACTTTTCTTAGATATGGTGTACTTGTACATGGGATAATATCTCATGTGTTCAATTACAATTATCTAAATTTTTATAAATTCTAAAACCGAAGGATCAACTCCCTCCGTCGTAGTTTTGTCCTTAGATATATTTGATATTACAGATTTTTCAGATTTCGTTTGGTTTTATGCATTTTAAACATATTTTGAAATTATGGATTTCCTATGTTTGGGTTCTAGTGCTGCTGAACAGGAAATAATTTCCGACATTGCTATACATGTCATTGAAATTATTGCAGTTGGAGTTAACATATGTGTTGGGGTCTCATGTTATTTACTACATTTCCTTTCGTAAAATATTCAAATGTTGATATCCCTTTCAATGATTGTAAATGACTAAAATGTGTTATCGACGCAATGCAGAAAATACTCCGGTCAAACTAATGTGAAATGCAGATCTAGAGTTTAGCTCATTTTTAAGTTATCATATATGCACGTCCAGTCATAATTGCTGCCCACATTCACCATCCTGGAGCAAGTTTTTTTTTTTGTAAATTGAGGGTGATTTATGATTATAATAAATGCCAATCTTGAAACCGATCAATCAAGCATACTTAAAGTCTGAATGATATTTTTTGGATAATGTTCAATAAAGTTTTGCAAATATAAAGTGTGATATATCTTGAATCCAACATATGATACTTCTGTTTACAATAGGAAATTCAACTCAAGCGACATTCTTGAAATATTCCGAAGACATAACTAAAACGAGGAAAACTGTAAGCAAAGCTAACTTATATCATATCACCACCCCTATTGATTCCAGAAAAAGAAATCCAATCAAATTTTCAAATTAACAATGAAGGGATATGGAGTAAATGCAAATGAGACAAAGTCTCTACAAATACATTGTAAAAATAAGCAATGGAACAAAGCTTTTAGTTTTTCTTCATCTTGAAGTCACCATGAAGTCAAATACTTGTTTACGATGGTTATATGTACTGAAAATTAAGTGAAAGTTTCAGTGAAGTTCATAGTATATCGTTAAGGAGGAGTTGTCGAAACAAAGTAGGTACCCCATGGCAGATCGACAGACAAACCCCAAGATCGCTATATACTGTCAGCTAAAGCGGGGTATAATAAAGAAGGTCTGAATTCCTCACTGAACGTCAGGCAGAATTATTAAAAGGTTTGCCAAAAAATATAATAACTTATCACAAAAAAAAAACAAAAATGAGACTTAGAGGTGACAAATGTAATTAATCAAAACATTGATACTAGTAACGAATAGTTCTTAAGCGTTGTTTTTTTACATTGAGCTATTACAAATCTTCTTATAAAATTTGTTTCAGTAGCATCCAAGTATTGAATTACCTTGCAGGTGAATACGCCTAACAGTCTCCCAGCAGAGATGTCGACCTAGTGGTAATAAATGACTGAATACTGACGTTACTACTGATGACAGTTGGGGAAATTAACATCTCTTTAATGCACATCTAATCAAGTCAATAAGAAGACCCTACATCAAATATGTGACGGCTGATTGAAATAATCTACAAATACATGATATAAAAAGCCAAAATAAGATAGGAACAGATCTATGCACAACGGAGATACCTCCAATAATGTGAACAAGAAATTTCTTAAATCTAAATATTGAATGCGTTCAATTAAACCGTTTTAGGGGTAGCATCGTAGTACTGAACTCCGACACACAATATGTAGATCTAAATAATGGGAGAATGCAAACAGTATATGCAGTATATACTTACACATGTATATGCAGTAGAACAAATGACCAACACAGTCCCTTCAGTTTCGGATGAATTAATTTCACAATTTCACAAAGCTCCTAGTCCAAAGACATAGCCAAAACATAACAAAGTGAAACTAGAATGAAATCCATATATGATAGTAAATGGAAAACATGAAAGGAGGTCAAAACTATTATTTTGAGGGTGCACGTTTTCCTTATAGAAGCGTAAAAACTGTCATAAAAGACTTAAAGACCAAACCAACTATTGTTTATACGCACAACGCAGCGCATTGTCATTGTTCTGTAAGACGTCTATGACGTCGCACCGTGTGGAAGATTCACTAACTACGTTGGTGATGAAAAGTTGAATAATTTTGAAATAAAAAAAAGTAATCAAATAACAAAAAATATAATTTATATCTAAATAAGATGGAACATTATAAAATTCAAATTCAAATTCTTTCTTGTCATAAAACGACAAACAAATAAACAACATGTATATTAAATATTAAACATCGTTTACTTTTGTAGACATATTAAAAGAATTGGCAATATTCTTGAGTTATTGTACGAACCGCCGACTATCAATCAAATATACAAATTATTCGTTATAGAGTCCTATAATTGATATAATTTGTAAAATTGCGACACCTTTATCTCATAAACCAGCGTTGAATCGCGCAACAAAGGGTCTGTGCTTCGATTCCCGGTCGAAGTTAAATATTTCATGGACCGAATTTTTGGCTCTTACACCATGGTCTCAAGGAACGACCCATAGCACGTTAAACACTTTTCATAGAGCTTTGCAAGGTGCAAATCACTTAAATAGCCCAAGGTCGGCGGTTCTCTGCGCGTACTCCGGGTTCTTCCACTACTAAA